>JAUBNQ010000020.1:15977539-15990560 GCA_032353495.1 Ctenopoma kingsleyae
AAAAATAAATATATATGATCATAATAGCACTCCCGAAACTAATGGTGGCCTAAGACTTTTGCACAGTACTGTATGTAAAAAGTTTTTTAAATTAAACTAATCAGTAAATAAGAAAGTAAAATTACATCCTGACAAATTCGAAAATCTACCATTTCAAAGAGGATCTGAAATAACCTTGTATCTGTGTCTGAGTATGTATGAGTATCATGTGCAGGTCATGCCGGTTTCTGTGTCTATGTACTTGTGCCTGCATAAACCCACTTCTATGTGTCTCTGTATCCGTGTATTTGTCTATGTGCGTGCATGTATGAATGTGTATGTGCGTGCATGTGTGCTACAGCACCACCTTGGTGGCAAGGTGTATCCATCATGATAAACCGGCAGACTCGGCAACTGTCACATGCAATCACACTTCACTACGGTTCGCAGGACTTCAAAGTGAAAATGAATGGTAGTTCATTGACATGAAGACTTCATATATCTTCGTTTTTTTGCTTTTTCTCTGGCTTTTATTCTTTGGAAGAGACTTGTCTCTTTTCTCCCAGCCCTGTTTTGTTGGGAGGATCACTTGTGTTTGTGTCACTGTCTGAAATGCACAAGAAACATATGGATTTGGGGGAGGGGTGTTTGGGGGTCCAGCCGTGATCTTGTATCAAGTAATGTAACTGTCACTTTCACTGAAATCTGAGACTTCAAACCTTTTGACAGAAAGGGGGATCTAAGGGTTTTAAATATTTGAAGTTTGCTGTAACCACATTTCTTCACAGTTCACAATAAAGAGAATAGAAAATGTATAAGAAAAGTCGTAATATACTATTAGACAGATTAAGCTTTGCATGACCACTAGAACACACAATCCACACACACCAGTTCAGCAATGACTCATGCCGCCATATGAAGCCAACCAAGTTCTTTTAAATCATGTGTTGGCAAAGCACTGCATCACACTGCAATCATATTTATAACCAGCTGTTGAATTAAAGATTAATGCTCTTGCTCTTATGTATTTAATCACATTTTAAGTTTTGCCCTCAGTCTCCCAGCTGATGCCAGTAGGTCTATGTGTTAACCAAAGCAAGGTTATGATGCTAATAGCAAAATGTTATGAACAAACTAATACAAAGGTTGATTATAAGGAGCCAAACTGTTTAGCTTGATTTGTCACATATCTCAAAACTGAGCATTTTAGCTGGTGCTGACCATTACTTCCAACAGTTTAAATGAAAATCTATTTAACTATTTCTGAATTGTAACTATTTGCAAAAAATAAATGCCTTGATAGTAATGCAACAAATGACACAAAAAAACCTTTAAACATTGAAAGGTCTAGACAGCATTAAGCTATAATTGAACATGGCAAGTGTTAAATGTGATAATCATCAAATTTGTAACCACTAGAAAATCAAATGAGCCATAATAATGCCAGTGCTCTAGCTGCTCCAGCTCTCTCACACCACGGCAAGGCTTGCCTTTAATCTAGTAATGACACTGTGCTTTAAAAAACTGTGAAGATGAAACTATAGGTCTCTCCCCCCTGCCCCCCCCCAACCCTGGCCCAGGCTCTGCTCTCGCTCTCCAGGCTGTTTGATTGGCACATGCTTTCACTTAATGAGGGATAATTACTAAGGAAAACAAGTGGGAGACCACATCTGCTCAGTGTAAAAAGAAATCCAGGCCTGGTGCAATCTGTCAGACAGGGCTTTCAGGTTATGTGTGTCAATGTTTTACCCACCTTCAGTGGCCTCTCAGTCCAACACAAACCCTTCAGGACCCTCCCTCCCCGCTGCCCCGACAAGAAGCAGATTAATAGGAATCAGCATGTGGCTATAAACACTCAAAGGGAAGAGTGTATATCTGCGTGCATTGACGCGCAGAGGAAATGACTCAAGGTATCTGCACAAGGAAGGGCAGGAGGCCAGCAGGGACAATCAACATCGACATCCCAATCAGAGTCCTGCTGCCAGAGCTGTTGTTCTCCAGCTCTGATCGCCACCGTTTTGTTTACTTTCACACAATGCTGTAATGGTAGTGAAATACACAAGTAGCCTCCCTGCTCCCCAGACACCTCCACACACCGCCCATAAATCATCTCTGCACGAGATTTACATTGTGTTAAATGGCTTCTTAATGAGCGGTCCATGTTTATAGGTAATTGTCCTGATTACAGACTAATGCTGGAATCATAAATCAAAGTCTTAAAGAGGCCTTGGCAAAATGTACCCTAAGAAAATTATTTTGACTGGAAATTTAATGTGAACATATGCAATCTGAAACTGGCCTATACCGCAGTGGCACAACTAGCATGAATGGAAATGGAACAATAAGTTATTTGAGAGACATGACAAAAGTCCACTCTGGCCTAGTTGCATGATGGAAGCAAAACAGTGATCACTATCCTAAATACTGGCTTTGTACACCGGTGCAATCAGGCCACTTAAACCCCGTCAGAGCACATTTTTTTCTAAGGCGCCTACATTGTGAACAAGAAGAGAAGTTTGCTTTTAACAGAAGATGTGGGCAAACTAATCTCCCACACACGACAGAAAAAGCGTAGAGAGTAAAGTTAGGGCTTAGTGAGCTTGCAATCTGATTATGTTTCATTTGGTTTATTTTATTGAAAAGAAATTAATTATTAAAATCTGTTGTTGCTGTGTTGTTGTTGTAACTACGCCAACTGTGCTGCCAATGTTGTTTTAGTTATTATAGTTTCTTTTCCTCTGTATAAGGCCATTTATTTATTTTTATTTGAACTGATAGTTAATTGAAATGCACATACTGCGCGCACAGACACACACACACACACACACACACACACACACACACACAGACAGCCTACAAGCCCTACAAGTGGTATTAGAAACAGCCCTAAAGTTTTCACTGAATATTTGTATCAGAAATCACTTTCATTTTAAACAGCAATATATTTGACAATAAAAGCTGACTAAACTGTGGGTTTAAAGCAGAAGACCTTCAGTTAATGAGGATCAATTCAGCTGCTTTAATTTGCCTTGGTTTGGCCCATAGCAAACAGACATTTAATTAAACTGCACTGCAGTGTCTCATCTTGTAAACATTTTTTTTAAAATGAACTAATTATTAATCTCCTAACTTCATAATAAACAAATACATTTTTAAATAATTCAGAAAGAATAGAGAGCAAGCAGAATTTATTTTCTTCTATAACAAAAAGAAAGTGGCTCATATTTGAAAGCTTTTTAACTTTCCAACTCCCTTCCACCCCCCTTCTTCAACCCTATCTAACCTCCCTGCCACCCACCAACTAAAAGAACAACAGGGTTTTGCTTTCTTGCCCTGTGCTGACCCAGTTCTCCCTCAAAGTATACATCAAAGCCCGGGAAATCTACAGATCTGCTGCTGTGTGTGTGGTTGGGGGTTAAGGACTTTCCTGGACTATCCCTACTTAGTCACCACCAATGGCAGGCCATTTTATCATTTAACAGGTGGACAGGATATACATTTAATATATCTGCATGTATTTATGACTAGTCAAAACTGTAGTTTTAGATGTCTGCAACCACATTTTAACTAGTAAAAATTCTAATTAAAGATACCTGTAATTACATTTTGCCTATTAAAAACTGTACTTAATATACCTGTAATTACATTTTGACTAGAAAACAATGGTCTATTAACTTGAAAAGGAAAACTATACGGACATCTACAATTCTAAATGGTGTGCACTTATAAAGTGCTTTTCTACCTTATACTATAGCTCCTTAAAGCGCCTGTAAACTGCTTCTCATTCACCCTTTCGCACACACACACACACACTCTCACACACCAATGGCAGAGCTGCCATGGAGCTGGTCTGACTCACCGAGGGCAACTTGGGGTTCAGTGTCTTGCCCAAGGACACTTAGACATATTAAAGGAGGAGCCAGGAATCTAACCACCGATCCCATGATTAGTAGACGACTGCTCTGCCTCCAGAGCTACAGCCGCCCCAATCTGTATCTGTAATGTGAATTCCAGATCTTTAATTAAACTATGACTAGTTAAAATTAAATTTACAGATATCTTTAATGGAAATCTGACGTGTCATAATTCCAGTTAAGATATCTTTAATTTGGGCATATTTAAGAAAATATTTCAATTATTTTTTTGGATGTTGTGAACATCCAAAAACAAACGATTCAATTGTAGACATCTGCAATTGGAGTTTCGACTAATCAGGACTGCACTGTAGGTATATTACACTAGTTTTGACTAGTCAAATACAAAGACGACATGGATATCTTGTAAAGTTATTTATGAATGCCATTTTAACATAAAGAAAAGTGAAAGTGACTATCCATTACTGCAGTGGTTCCCAACCTTTTTCCCTTGACGACACACCATTGATTTTTTTTTTTGCTCAATTTTGGTAAACTCCCAACTTCAGCTTAGACAAAACTGTGCACACCCTTTGCAATCTCTAGGGGGGTGTGGACCCCAGGTTGGGAACCACTGCATTACTGCATTTTAGATATGTAAAATTGCATTTTGACCAAACACTGTTCAAAGTTACATTGTGACTAGTCAAAATTATAATTCAAGATATCTGCATTCTGATTCAGAAAAACAATTTAAGATATCTACAATTACAGTTTGACTAGTCCAGCTCCATTTTGGATATCCAAACGGACATCAATAACATTAGTTACATGATTCTGGATATCCAAAATGTTGTTACTGTCATCACTGTGCCGTTTTAGCAGTTACTGGATGACAGAATTTACATATCCACAGTCACAATTCCGGTTAAAGATATCTTTTATTTCATTTTGACTAGTAAAAATAGTTCAAAGATCTGAATTGGAAAACTTTAAATGAGCAAATTAAGATATCTCTCTATCTATCTATCTCTCTATCTATCCATCAACTTTACCTAACAGCAATGCAAAGTCCAGATCTCTTTAATTACAATATGACTACTCAAAATTCAAATTAAAGATATCATAAATATAATTTTGCACTAGTCATAATTCCTTTTTGGATATCCAAAATGTATTGACTGATGTGACTTTGGATATCCAAAGACTGACTTAAGTTAGTCACATGATTTTAGATATCCAGAACAACCTAATTGCACAGTTTTAGCATGTATTACATAGACAGAATTCTGCAAAGTATTTCTGATTAGTTAAAAATGAAATTTAAGATATCTGCAATTGGACTCGTCATAGCTCCAGTTTAAGATTTTGTTTAAGATTTAGTTTGAGAGATCCAAAAAAATAATTAAGATTACTTTTAAATGTGACAAAAATAAAAAAATACCTTCAATTTTTAATTTTGACTAGGCCTAATGTAATTAAATATATCTGGAATGGTAAATACTTTTCCTAGAAAAGTCAATGGACCAGTCTGACTAGTTAAAATGGAATTACAGGTATCTTTAATTCAGATTTGGACTAGTCAAAATGTAACTGAAGATATGGTAAATTACAGTTTTGACTAGTCATAAATACACTACAGATATGTCTAATGTGAATTCTGTTGGTCCAATAAGTGCTACTGCACTGTTCATGCTGTCATTTTGGATATCCACAAACTAATTGCAACTAGTCAGAATTTAAATGAAGATATCTTAAACTGTCATTCTTGCTGGTTAGAATGCAATATCTTCAGCTATAATTTTGCATAGTGACATTATATTTTCAACTATTCAAAATGCAATTCTAGATATTTGAAATTTAATTATGGATATTCAGTTGGGAACTCTTTAATGCCAAATGCTTCCAAACTCACCACCAGCCATCACTGATATTTTTGTGAGACTTGGTGCTTTTGTGTGTGTGAGTGCATGTGTGAAGTGGTGTCAGCCAATAGAAAAGGCAAGGTGGTGAACTTATAAATAGAATTGTCATTGTTTCAACATGGGTAATTTCAGGTGTCAGAGTTGTTCCTGACACTGTCGGCTGTGTGAGTTGAATGAAGGGAAAGTGGGGGAAGTTGAGGAGTGAGGTCATGAAGAGAGTCAGCTGATACGATGTATGCCTCCTGACATGCATGCATACATACACACACACACACACACACACACACACACACAACCACAGACACCCTCGCCTCACTAAATTAATCAAAGCATCGATGGAAATACAAACTCACAAGAAAGTGCAAGTAAGGAAATGTGAACACACTCTGTCTCTTCTCTCTCTTTTTCTCTCTCCCACTTCCTCACAGGCACACAAGAGCAGACACAGGTATGATCAGGCAGGGGCAAAAGGGAAGGTTTGCTTTCTTATGACACAGGCTATTACTAAATTGAGGTGGCAGGCAATTCTAAGGCAAATAAATGCCAGCAGGTTTAAGACAAGGAGAGGTCTTAGGGGTGCCGGTGTGAGCAATGTCAGGAATTCTCTTGCCTCTTCTGACAGGAAGCCTATTATTCTCGCTGCTTTATTTTCTCAGGCCAAATTTTAAAACTGATCTCTCCTATAGTATTTCATTGCCCTGAAAAATCAGTCCTGCCTTATCTAAATTATCACCAATACTTGTTCATGTATTCTGGTCTGTGTCTTCACACCTAGACCTAATATTTACAGTAAAAGAGAACAAAGGTTAATATATTTTACAGCTTCTTTCACTAACTCCTTTTCAGTTAATTTCAAGGGTACTTAGGTGACTATTTTTACAAGGGGTTTTCCATACAGAAACCTTGATGCTAATATCTTGCATTAAACCTCCATCTTCAAGAAATCCATCCTTCAAGCAGCTGAACATACAGCATTGCAAAATCTGCTGAAGAGATTTAATGTTAATGCTGTTAAACAAAAATTGAACAAAAAAAAAGCAAAAGATGAAACGAGACAAAGGGGGAAAAATATGTACAAATTGAGACAAAACACACTATAAATATACTACTTAAAAAAACTGTGCTACATTCTCATTATAAGTGCCATCTCAGAGAAGCGTGGTGGGAGTCAGTGCTGACCTTGGTATCCTGTTTAAATATTGTTTTAATTCCGTGGCTGGTAATTGAGGATGCAGTGGACTCTTTTTCAAAGGGATAGTTATTTTCTCAGCCAATGGGAATGCAAACAATCATATTATGCATTTATTTGTTTGTTTTCAACCCCACTTCATAATTATCCAAGACACTAATTAAAATATTTATAAATAAATCTCTATAATTTTACCTATGACTACATTAATTTAGAAGTTTCCAAATACTTGGAAACAGTGTTATCTTTACATTTTATTATTATTATTATTAAAATGTGTGTTTAGTCATTAAATAAAGGCTGCTATTATTAAGGATTCCTATCTGTGTAGTATGAGAAATGTTTATAGTTAGTTCATTTACACTGTCAAACAATTTCAATAATGCTACTCAAATATGGTTTGTAATTTTATAGAGAAGTGCTAACTCTCCTAGTATATCCAGTAACCTCCACTACCCTGGTAGAGGTGGCCGTTGATTTAAGTTGCGGATGATGTGAGACACAGCCAACACTGAATAAGTACACCACGGGAACATACTGTAATTCCGGCTTAACACTATATCTCCTGTCGTGTAGGCTTTTTTTAATAAATACATAAATACATATATTAATAAAGAGATACTTATCATTAGCAGAATATCAGCTACGGCTCATTTACAAGACTCTTCATATTAGTCCACAAAAATCAGGTATGCAACAGGATACAGCAGGAAAAACCCTGTAGGAAGGTGAAGCAGGGAAGGAAAATCTGGCTTTGAATGGATTGGTTGTGCAGGTCCAGATGAGTGGACTGGAGATGCCTAACTGAGAATCTACATGAAAGCTCTGTTTTTGTTTCTTCTGCCAAATGAGAATTTAAAATAACTTCTGATTCCTTGGTCTGTAGGGTACTGGTGACAAGTGGTTACACACACTACATGCACGCGCACGCACACACACACACACACAAATTTACAATACTTATGAGGGCATCACATTAAAATTCACAGATGCACAAACCCCACCATCACCTCTTCTAGGCTTTTGACTAAAGCATACCACATGTCTCTGGTTTATTTTCTGCTTTTCCTTTGCACGTTTTTGTAGTTTATTCGTACCTAGCCAATTTAATAGTGAATACTCTCTAATTCTGTACTGGGGCAGTATGGGGTTAGAGTTAAAGGTTGAAATTATAATTTGAAGGGGTAATATTTTTGATGCACAACAATTTTAAGATGCCTGAACCACACTGCTACGAGACAGCAACAACAGCAAATCATACCTGATTAATAAGTGACAGTGTTAGGCAAAACAGAGACCCAAATATGGATCCATTTACATGAAATTTATTCTGTTTTCTGGTTCAACAACAAGTATGGAGATTGCGTTACTATGGCTTTTACAAGAGCCTCAAAACTGCAGGTTGACTCAAGGTAATATTAAGAGCACACTTTCTCCCACTTTAGTATATAGCAAAGTTTTTCACTTTTGCCTACCACCTCCTCAGGAATAAATGCCTAAATAAGGGCTCACCATAAAAATCACAAGGCCTCATTCACAGATGCTTTATTTTCACAGTTTGCAAAAATAAAGTAACAGGAGAATAACTAAAACCAAAGTATCATTTGTGGACATGTATATATATTGCTGACTTGTTCTTACACACGTGAATATCTATTCACAATCATGACTGATCTTAAAAATGTAGGAGCATATGTAAATAAATCATTAGCATAGCAAGAACACACAAAATCTCATTTATGAAAAGCAAGGAAATACTTAACTCATAGGACACAATATTTTTTATAGAGTAGGTGTTTCTTATAAGAATATTGTTAGATTTTGTCTTGAATGTTATTGTAATATAAGGTGAACTGTCATCTGTCTGTATACTTTCCACACTTTTATTTTCACTATTTCAAAAATGCATAAAACCACAACAGGTCTCATACGTAAACAAAACTTTTCATCCATTTTGTTTTTAACTATCATCATAATATAAATCCCCATAAATCAACTAACCAACCTATGAAATAACTATCTAAACCTAACTAAAAAATAATTCAATAACAAACTAAAGATATAAACTTTTCATTTCATATTTTACAGCTTTTTCCAGTTATACTCAAGGACATCAGAAGTGTTTGACATAACTTGCAGAAATGTAAATTTAGTAATAAGCTACGGTGGAATAATGCCATACTTTGTGCATTAAGCCAAACTGCGAATAGAACCACTGACAGAGAATATAGTTTTTGTTATTATGAGTTACAAGACTCACAAAAAAGAAAAATCACCCTTCTCAAACAATCACTTTAAACGCTATAAAAGCATTTCTTACTCACACAACAAATCTCCCATATGGCAAAAATCAATAAGCACAGCAACACACTATTGATCATATGTTGGATACACTCTGTTGTCATGCTCTCCTAGCTAAATGTGTGTTTGTATGTATGTGTCAGTGTGTGTGTGTTCATGGACGTCAGGAGTGTTGCATTCATATGAATGAAAACAATATTCACTGAAGCCTTTAGCCCACTTTTAACTTGACTACAGATAACTTGTAAGTATGTAAATAAAAATGTTGTGGCTTTCAGATGGAGTGTAAAAAGTCCTATAAACTTGAATGATATGTATTAACATCTGCTCTCACTTCAAGCTTGGACTTAAGTGAGTAATCTCAGGCCAACACTATGTTCCCTTTTCTTATGAAATTATGACAAAAATACAATTCTACACATTTCTTTAATAAAGTTAGATTTAACCCAGAGTCAAATGAATAAATTTCACTTCTTAAGTTTAACTGAATGCCTGCAAATTCTCATTACTGATGGTCACTCTGTTAATTTTGTAAGAAAAGCTAAAGCATTATTGTCATAATTTCCTGTGATATAAAAGACCATAATGCAATATGAGTTGGATGGCCTGGATAAATTCTCTTATTGATTTCTCTGTATTTCCACAATGTAATGACACAGGGTTGCCCTCCACAGGAATTAAATGGTATAACCAGAATAAAAGGTTACTTTCCTGACAAATATCTTTCTGCAAAGTTACCAAAACATACCACAGAGACTCACCTGCAGTCTCAACAACTTACAGAGGACCGTCCTTAACCTAATATTTTCTTACAGATCCCCTAACTTTCTTCTTGTCTCTTCTTTGTCTTCTCCCTCTCTCCCTCTCTCTTTTCTCTACCATCTCCCTCTGCAGCTCAAAGTTATTGATAGCTTAAAGTTATGGGCTAATAATAAGATGGACACTGCATGGCAAAGAGCCTATTATACCCAGGTAATGGATAGTGTGGGTTTGAATGACATTGCCCAGAAATTGGATGACGGAGGGTGGAGCGATTTATGGGCTGCCCAAAGAGTCTCCCATCCCCTTTCTCTCTCTCTCTCTCTCTCACTCACACACACACACACACACAGCACCGCATGCTATTTATCTCTAGCTTGATAAGGAAGCAGATGAGGCATGCCAGTATTTATGGTGAAGATGTTCATAAAAACTACTGCCTAAGAGTACTAAGTTAGCATTGACTCAGGGGAACAGAATATCCACTTAAAACTGTTTGCACTTCTGCTGCACTACTGGCTCATGCAAATGTTCACAATATCCAGGCTTTCAAAGTATCTTTAAAACCAAATAATTTGAAAAAAAATTATGGATGTTGTTCATAAATTAGTGAAATAACAATTTCACCCCTTCCAGAAAAACACTTTCTAAAGTTACTACATTGATCCAAACTGACTTAGGTGAAAATCCTAAAACATTAAAATAACATCTCTGTCTCTTTAACTGCATGGACTACAGATGTAAATTGCTTCACAATGCCTTAAACTTGTTAAGGAAAAAGCAAACATGCTCCGTCTTCTTGTTTTCTCAACCAAACATTAAACAACTTCTACACTTTGGTGAAGTGCAACAGATATGTCATATCCATCATCATCTGGCATTAGTCAATAAAACATGAGTAACACTCAAAAGCCTTGATTGCTGAGGTCGGTACATCAAGCTTGCAATTAGGCCAGGTCTACAGTACGTTTGTTCATATGGCCTGCTCAGGTCTCCATTGAGAGAAAGAACAGCAACAGCAGAAACACTTCACACAGTGTTGCTGGGATGTAGGAGGAAGCGGAGGAGCGAAGAGGGCATAAGGGAGTGCAATGAAAAAGGCTTGTCAACATTATCTGTTTTATTGATTTAACAGTAAAGGCTTGCCGCTTAAGCTTTATGTTGCTTTGGCTGGCCCCATTGAAAATACTACAGCCACAAATAAAAAACGATTTCCTAAAAAACTTCTGCATTTTTTCATTTTATCTCCTGTCTACTAGTTCAGATTTTGCATGCAATATTGTTGAGACATTTCATCATCTTTATGAGTTGCCATGATGGTAAAACTATGTTCATCTGTGCTCTCTCTCCCAGAGGGATCAATGGCATTGAACAAGGCAAGACTGTCTTCTATGGGACAACAGTGATCTATTGTAATGCAGGGTCTAATTAACGTATTAAGAGGATCATTAAAAGAAAGAAAAAAAAATTGGATCCAAAATGTTCCAAAAAGCCTAAGGATAAGTTCACTCTGTTTCAATGCAGACTGCTGCAATTAAACAATGCAGTGGGTTAAAATACAATCAGGGAAGTCCAGTTAATTGAAACATCAGGACAAAAAAGGATCCAATTCAACGGGAACCCTAACAGCTAGAACTGACCTGAATAAATCATACAATAGAGAGGAAACACAAAACTGACAGAAATGGTGGGGAAAATATTATAATAAAGGTTTTCGTTCATTTTTTGTTCATTAGTCAAAAATTACAATTATTTGTTATTTGTTAATTTGCTTCAAAGACAAATGTATATAAATAACAGAAATTCTCATTTACCAACAATAAAAAATTATGTAACAAAAGGAGTGCAAAAAAGTTCATATCTGTGAAGCTGCAAAATGTATTATTTAACAGCATTCATTTACTAGGCTTTGTTCCACTGTGAACATCGTAGTTCACACCACATACAGTGTAGGCTGATGTACACACAATTGCACTTAGTCATCTTGACACACAGATGCAAGACCCTTGGTAAAACTGGCCCCAAAGAAACTGAGAAGAATTTGAATTCAACCTGACTCTACTCTTGGGTGAAAGACGATTTTTAGTGGCGTCGCCTTGCACTCGAGATAGCTCTTTATCAAACTACTCTCATGCATCAGTGTGTCACGATTATTGCCCAAACATTACACTCTCTTCTGCCATTTATGCCAGTACAACAGGGAGGGCCAGTCCAGGCACTGCCGGCTGGGAGCGTTTTGTGGTTTGCCTTTTGGCATTCTATAGAATGCTGGCTTATATATGATATGAAACAAACATGAAATGCAATCAGTAACAATACTTATGTATGAATACTTGTAGGTGTAAAAGGTGCAACAGCTCTTAAGCTGTGGGGTCAGTGTGAGTGTGTCATCAGTGCAACTTGGAGCCTGGTAAGATTTCTGGTGACAAAATGTGCACTGTATGTCACAAACACACACAGCACAAAAACATTTGACATAATCTAGGCTATTTCAGGAAGATGGCTTAATGAATTGAATACCCCAGGCAGTAGAAACCCGAGGAGGAAGAAGAGCAAGAAGAAGTAATGGCTATCCAACTGGAAATAGTAGTCGTGGACAAACAGAGAAAGAAGGCAGTAATGACAGGTGTAGCAATCCAAAGTGATGGCAACATCAGGAAGAAGGACAATGAGAAGCTCAGGGGGGAGTGGTTCCAGCAGATTCCAGGAATGACAACCGAGATCTCTGTCCAGAAATGTTCAGTCCTAGGATGGGCTAAGACACTGTGCACAACACCCAGCTCCCAGGCCTGTGTGTGTATGTATGTGTATATATACATATATCCAGTCAAAAGTTTGGACACACAGAGGCTTTACCATCTTTTCCATGAAAATATGCATTTCTTCAGCTGTGTTACCATCATTTCAAAATGGTTTTATAATGATCAGTTATCCTCGTAATTTAATAAACTTCCATTAGCAAACATAATGTGCTATTGGAAGACAATACTAATGTCTGATGATTATAGGCCTCT
>JAUBNQ010000020.1:16000431-16029847 GCA_032353495.1 Ctenopoma kingsleyae
TAACACCTGTTGACCACCTGTGTCTTTAATGTCCCCATTTCCCCTGATCCCACTCTGTTCAGATTGACAGTGGTCTTCTGGAGTGGTGACAGCTAACCTGACAGGTCGGGCAGAACAGTGTACATAGTGTTTGAAAACCAAAGACAGACATGTACAATGTTTGATGTCAGATGGTTTAGTAGTTACAAGAAAACGAATGAAGTGAATTAGATCAGACGGAAACCTGGGCATTTCACTACCAGCCAACTTGCAAACACACATTCATTCCAAAATTTGGGCCTCTGACCATATGTAACATGGGCACCCAACTTCACAGAAGTAGATATATGTAACATCAGAGGACATAAAGTATAATATGACCCCCTTAACAAGCAACTTTTTACAGAATCCAACATAGTGTGTCTTTTCAATGGTCATAAGTAATTCTTTATTTGCCAGTATAACAACATTAAATCCTATTTATTGGTAAATAAATGTTTTAGTTCTCCACCTGTACCTTGTTGTGTATGGCTGAGCCACTGCAAAGCAGAATCACCTGGGCGCATATCAGAGAAATGAACAGGTTCTTATGAATGGATGTCCTCTCGGATTTGGGGATACTGTGAACAGAGAGGAGTATAACTTCATTTTTTATTTTTGACAAATCTTATGTGGTTTAAGAAAAATCTTAATAACCTGACTCTGATTAGTTTTGAATCAATTTACTGTTTTAATCCTAATTCCATTAAGTTGATTGTGTCGCTGTATCATCACAAATCAATCATTTCATTCTGTTGCTGGTTTTAAGAGGATATTTGCTAAAGAGATTAAAACATGACATGATTAAATTTGACTACTAACAACTAATAACTAATATTCCATTATGTATTCCAGTATACTATGTTGCTTGGTGGATGTGTGATAGAATTTTAGTATATAAAGTATGTACAGACTCAGAATTCAATCACTGACCCATCCTCTGGAAAAAAAAAAAAAATCAAAAACTTGTTTAAAGATGTCATGTTTCAAAAGAATCTAATTTGTGATAAGAACATCTGATCATTTTAGAAAAATATGGACACTATTATATCCAATTTTCCAGGGTCACTGCAATTAAAAAAAAAAAAAACAACTGTAATGTCTAATAGTGCCCCTTCCATACAATCAGTTGAGGCTCTTTGAATGAGTTGTATCCTTAATTAGTTTTAAAGTGCATAATGTATTGTGTTTTTTTATAATATATTAATATTTTCGTATGTAGTGTTGTAGTCTGATGATGGGAAATACCGACAGACTGGGTGAGCTGAATGACTTTGATGAAGACAGGATGTTTTTTTTCCAAGAGAGTTTGTGTATGTTAGGATAGTTGCTTCATACATATCTAATCTATTTCTGATTACCAGAGTCACAAAAAAAAGCCAGAATTCAATACACTGCTGTGCAAGTGTGTGTTTGACTCATAAACCAGTTTTTAATAGACCATATCCTGAAAAAAAACACATAGCCTGCATTTATTTGTCCCTAAAAGTTTAATGTTTACATTAGAGGTAGTCAGCTCAAACTGGTTCAGAGAAGTAAATGAACTGATGAGTCTTTTATGACCTCCTGATGAATTCAGCCTATTTAGACTAATTTCACAGCTGCATCACTGATTATGCCCACCATGTCATGTGTGATTATGCACACAGTTGTGGGCAGAATCATATGTGTTGTATGTGTATTTAAGTACACAAGTGCATATACATCATACACCAGCATGTGTGTAAAATGCATGGCTGCACTCTCTGACTTCACGACAGTCATAAATTTCCAGGGCAGCTCCTCTCCAACTGATTGTGATCCCTCAGTGACCCTATTGTTAATTAACGGCTGCAGAACACTGCCATAAACCTTCAGCGAGGTGTTGCGTGTAGACAACAGTAATTACTGAATTAGCACTAGTCAATACTCATAGCAGCATTCAGACCAGACCACAAGCAACTACAAAGCCAATAAGACGTAGTGTATGGGGGAGAGTGTCACAGGAAACCTGATCTGATGAGGATTGTTGACGTACTTATCAGAAAACATACAGTCATGGCTGAAATTATCGGCACCCCTGGAATTCTTCCAGAAAAGCACCATTTCCCCCAGAAAAGTGTTGCAATTACAAATGTTTTGGTATAGGTGTTTATTCCCTTTATGTGCATTGGATAAACACAAAAAAATCGGAGAAAAAAGCCAAATTTGACAAATCGTTTTATTTCAAGCACACAGTATGACGTTTAAACTCACCTGTGGCAAGAAACAGGTGCTGGCAATACAGCAATCACACCTGAAGCCATTTAAAATATAGAAAAGTTGACTCAACCTTTCTGTTGTGTGTCTGTGTGCCACACTAAGCATGGAGAACAGCAAGAAAAGCAGAGAATTGTCTGAGGACTTGAGAACAACAATTGTAGAAAAATATCAACAATCTTAAGGCTACAAGTCAATCTCCAGAGATCTTCATGTTCCTTTGTCCACTGTGCACAACATTATCAAGATGTTTACAACACATGGCACTGTAGCTAATCTCCCTGGACATGGATGGAAGAGAAAAATTGATAAAACACTGATTTTGGGGTTCAATGTAGGGCCCAGTGTCAGAAGGCTGGGTCTATGTCAGAGGTCATGGGTGTTCCAGCAGGACAAAGACCTCAAACATACCTCTAAAAGCACCCAGAAATGGTTGAAGACAAAGTGCTGGAGAGTTCTGAAGTGCGCAGCAATGAGTCAGGATCTAAATCTGATTGAACACTTATGAAGAGATCTCAAAATTGCTGTTGGGAGAAGGCATCCTTCAAATCTGAGAGACCTTGAGCAGTTTGCAAAAGAAGAGTGGTCGAAAATTCCAGTTGAGAGGTGTAAAAAGCTTGTTGATGGTTATAGGAAGTGATTGGTTTCAGTTATTGTTTCCAAAGGGTGTGCAACCAAATATTAAGTTGAGGGTGCCAATAATTTTGTCTGACCCATATCTGGAGTTCTGTGTGAAATTATGTCAAATTTGGCTTTTTTCTCTGATTTTTTGTGTTGATCCAATGCACATAAAGGGAATAAATATGTGTATACCAAAACATTTGTAATTACAACAATTTTCTAAATTGGCGATGCACTAACGTCTGTGAATTTCAATTTATTGATGCAATTAGACTGATAGATCAATGGCTAACAGTTGAAGAAATTCCACATACATATGCCTAAATTAGTCACAAAGTTGTAAAAACTAATACCACTTTAATTGCTTTCTTATTCTTTGTCTTTTCACAAACAAGAATATAATTGCTTTAAAATATTAAACACTTGTCACATTCTTAGAACAGAGTTAATCAGATTTACATACAGAATATTGTCCTTGCTATTAATACAGAAAAAATATTAGGCATAGATTGTAATTCAACACTTGTTTTTAAATAAATTTTAGCTATAAGTAACCTGTAACTATTCATACTGTATTTGCAGTAGCTCAAGTGTGCAAAAATTATGGAGTTACACTCACTTTACCAAATTAGTATCCAACATTTGTGTTGGTTAAAGTATTTAACAACACAAAAAAGGGGCTGTGAATAATTTGGGAGTACAGGAGCAAAAGTACAGAAAGCAGGGATCTTTGTTGGCATTGTATTTAAGACAGGAACATCAGTTACTCACTCCAGCACAGTGAAAAGCATCAAGGTCACCAACAGCGCACAAAGAGAAGCACCAGAGCCAATGAATGTCAGCTTGGTCAAAATAAGCTCTTCCTTGGGACTCCACTGGAAGAAAAGAAGAAAACGGTACAGAAGTTAAGTGAGGCAGTGTAAACAGAATAAAGACAGAGAAAGTCAAAGACAGAATAATAGGATGATGATGCAGCTAAGTCCAAAAACATTTACAAATTTTAAATATCAAAGTGCTCCTAAGGATTTTTCTTTTACACACAGTACATTCTTCAACAAGATAGATGCACTGGTAGTGACATCTGTTGGTTAATACAGTGTACTGCAACTTCAAACCAACATTTTAGAGGACAAAGATTATGACCTGGATTTTCATTACACAACAGCAACATTTTAAATTAGATAGAAAAAACAGGCGAAAAATCACAAAAAATGGCAGGAAAGTAAGAGAACTATTCGTATTTTCCTGGGTTCTGTGTAAATTGGTCATGAAATATGTTCTGATCTTCAAACTCACATATCAACAAATATACTATTTTTAAGCTGATAAATGATTAAAGAAAAGTCATGATCTTAAAGGTTTTATCAAACACATTCATTAAACATACAAAGTGATGGTGGAAAAAGTAAGTAAAACAGATGTTATTAATAAATGGTTGAACAACCTTTGGCAGCAATAACCTCAAGCAAGCACTTCCTGTAGCTGTGGACTAGACCTGCACAACATTCAGAAGGAAGTGTAGACATGCATTCTCATAATCTTTACCACAGTTTAAATTTGAGGCGTGATTTTCACATTTTCCCTTATGCAACCTCTAACATGTGAATGAACTCTACAGCATTTCATCGGTTACCTTTGACTCCAGGTAATTCATAAGTACAGCAAAGTTGGTGGTGTGATTACACTGACAGGAAGTGGCACCAGAACCAGCAAAGGTCACCCTGCAACCATCACTGGACCACCCTTTGGTATGATTATGCCTATATAGCACAGTACACAAACACAGACAGACATTTAGTTTTAGATATACTGTATGTAAGGGTTGAATATCTATTTAATAATATCTCATTTCTGAATAAGAAATTAATGAAACTACTGAATAAAAACACTATTTGATGTCAAAGTAAAAACAGATATCTACAAAGTAATATTAATTATTTAAAATATTAAACTGAAATTAGGTGACTCATGTAAATAATCACCAGAGCAGCCAATTGTTGTAAGAAGTCACACAGTAAGTTAAATGGAGATCACCAGAGTGCAGAGAATGTGTTCTGGGGACTGTAGTTTAAATACACCTGTACCTGGAAGATCCAATTACTGGTTAATACAAGAAAATTTCCCTTGGAGTACAGTTAAGTTTATGATTAAGAATATTGCCCATGTGTAAATCTGCCAACAGCAGGCCATCCTCTAGGTGACCATGCAAGATTGGAACTAGTAAGGGAGGCCACCAATACACCTGTGACTCCTCGGAAGGAGTTTCAAGTTTGTGCAGTTGAGTTGTTAGAGATACACATAGCAGTTATTGGCTGGATTAGTCACTAAACAAAGCTTCATAGAAGAGTGGCAAAGAAAAAAATGCTTGTATAAACTCTAGCCAGAAGGCATATGGGAGGTTCTAACTGGTTCTGGTCTGATGAGACCAGACTAGACAACATACTATGACTCATAAAGAACCCAGGCAACTGTCACTATATGCACAGTCGCTCCCTCTTCAAACATGGAAGCTTGAAACTCCACTGCAAAATGCTGTGGTGGCCATTCTGATTAAGCGTGCCCTCAAATTTGACTAAGTCACTGACAGTGTGACCAGTAAAGCACCCCCACAGCATCACACCTCCCCCTACACACTTCACAATGGGAACTACACACTCAGGAACCGTCCATTCACCCTCTTTACACGTAACAAACATACGAGAGGGTTAGAACCAAAAAATCTCAAAAATGTGTCGATCCAACCAAAGGACAGTTTTCCAATTGACTGACTTTAATTTCCAGAAGTAATGATGCACTGACTTTGCTGCTTTTTATAGGCATTATACACACTTTTGAAAGAGTGAACTATGTCCTTAAAATAAATGATAAACGATAAATGTCATCATTTACACAGCTTCAGTTTAAATTGCAATAACACATACAGTATGTGTATTGTAGTGTATGTATTGAATGCATTGAATCAAGAGCTTTTACTGTATGTGTTGTTACTCAAACTTACATGAGGCTGAAATTCCAAAATGCACAAACAGGAAGAGCTTGCTGTGCATACTCCACCTAGAAACAGAAACAGATGTTTGATGTTGTTTTCCTTCTCTGAATACTTCTTTCTTACTATATTACTCTGGACTCTAGTAAGCCAAAAATTAGATGGATAAATCCCATGTGCTTCTAGATGGGAGAATTCATTTGTAGTGACATGCTCTACTTGCATAGTTTATCAGAGGACAACAACTTAACTGTAACTCAGCTATTATGCTTGGGCAATGGTTGCTTTTAACAAAATGTGTGTCATAAGCATGTATTTCAGCTTCTAAAGCAATTTTAATTTTAAAAAGTGCTCCAAAAAGTATCCATCTTAAGAAGTTCATACTCTTACTGAGTGACACCCCCTAAACAATAGACTGTACCACATTTGATGATGAAAGGGTGTACTGGACAGCCACAGGGATGGTCTGGGCGTTGGAGGCATCACGGGCAGTAGCTGATATGACAGCAGAAGCGAGGTGACCTGGGAGTGTTCTAGGAAGAACAATGAAGAGAACATAAAGGTTACAAATGCAGAGAAACATAGAAATCTTAATTTCAAGCTACTGAGATGTAGTGTTGAAATGATCTCTACTCTACCAAATGATAATTTCAAAAACTACTAAGTCCAGAGAAAAAAACAGGGTAGACAAGTTTTTGTATTTTGTTTACCTCTAATCTATAATTATAGAATAGGGGCATATACAAATAATAAAGCTGTCATTCTTCCCAAATTTAAGTGAAGTACAATTATATAATAGTGTATTGAGAGTGTTCCTATTGATTGTGGCTGTGACAATTCTGCTGACTAACTTTAAAGATGGCATGATAGTTACAGTTAAGGTCAGAATTATTTGGCCTTGTCATTTTTCAGTGTTCTTGTTACAACTCAGCACAACAATAAAATATACTGATCAAACTTTGTGGAGATTTTGTCTTTGTTCTACTGTTCACAAGTATGAACAGTTTTTGTTATGGTCATTTCCATGGAAATATTAACGGTTTTGTGTGATTTCATCAGGGGAGCTAATAATTCTGACCATAACTGTATATACAGTATATAGTGCTGTACATTTTATATGTATATTGTTTTTGCTGATACTGTGTAACACTTGTGGGACATTTTGATAAAGACTACAGAATTGCCTGCAGCACTTGAAGTAGAGGGGAACAGATAAAATTGCATCCAACCTTTTCTCCTGGTGACTCGGTGGAGGATCCTGTGTTCCAGACAAAATC
This sequence comes from Ctenopoma kingsleyae, assembly GCA_032353495.1. Lineage (NCBI taxonomy): Eukaryota > Metazoa > Chordata > Actinopteri > Anabantiformes > Anabantidae > Ctenopoma > Ctenopoma kingsleyae. The sequence continues at coordinate 16,007,572 of JAUBNQ010000020.1, forward strand.
TCATTCAAATGGCTGTAATAGGTATGAATAAACATCACTTCCTCGTATCCTGATTAAATAAAGAGGAGGAGAGAAACAGCTTTACTTTTACCCTTTGACGATACAAAATACTTTACTGACCAATGCTTCAGTTTCGGCAGTGACACCACATTCACATTCAAGAGCTCCCTAACTGAAAACCATGTTTCTGCCAATTATTTTATAATTTAATTATATTTTGTAGTCTCAGCTAAAGGTTTCTGGCCAAACAAACTTTCACAGCAAATAGTTTACAGCAACATGTTCTGGTTTGATTTGGACACGGGTTTTAACAGTATACTGTAATGTGCAGTAAGGATATATTTACATTATAAATAGAATAAAAAGACTCATCTAATATGTTTATTTTATGTATTCATTCACAGATAAGCATCAAATACAGTTTAAATGTCACAATATAGAACTTAATTAACTTAACAAATGCTATAATCAATATGTGTAAGTTTGGAATAATGAGCTGAGCATTAAGATCTGCAAAAAGACACATTAAAATTACCATGACTCTATTATCACATTTTCTATATCCTAATTTAGTTAGAAAATAAATTACTTTTGCACATCCAGACAGAAAACAGCTATGCTGTGTAACTGGGAGCAGCTGTTTTATGGGCACAAGCAAGTTTTCTACATATCAAGTCATGTAATATATTTGTAACATCTGTGTACATAGCATTTGCACGTCATTATTTGAGTGTGTGGGCACATAATATTTGTCTTCTCATTTAAGTTAGTCTCTATAACAAGTGGATTTCCGTGTGTGTGCACACATTTTTCCTACCCAGTGCGTGTATCCTCTGAAGCTCAGTGGCTAGGATTATTAGCTCATCTTGACCACTGCTGCTGGAAGAGTGAGAGCTGACCATAGATGGCTTGAAGGCTTGGCTACAGCTATCTTCAGATAGTTTCTGCCATTTCAAGTACACATCTGGCAGCAAAGACAAAAGTGACATTCAGAAAATAAAAACAGAATAGTAATAATAATAATATAATATGGTTTTTATTTATCCATTTTATATAGCCAATTCCTACGAGACTAGATAATTTAGCAATGTATTAAAAATTATTCCCTATATTCTGATACCAGGAATCAAGGAGTTGAAGTACTGTACAATACAATACAAATCAGAATAGCCTTAATATAAACACACAAAGAAATATTAATTGTTAGAATTTACACATCAAAAGTATGCTACTCCAACATTATTTCTTTCCTTCAAGTGAATTTATTACTGTTCTGCTGTGACATCTTAATTTCCCTCTTTCCACTTCCCTATTAACTACGATTGCCACAGAAACGGTGCCGAATCACTGACAGATAATGGATATTTTCAATGATGTGTTGCGTTTTCATTACCTACGTTCTTGGTAGAAAGAGTGAAGCCTCTTTGCTCAGTAGATAGCATGTCTGCAAGAGCTTCGGTGAGAGCATCAACACTCTTGACAACAGTAAATGGATCCACGTTGACCTGTACCAAGAGCAAAAAGTTACACAGATTCATGAAGAAGAAAAGATGACTTCTCTAAGTTAAAAAAAAAAAGAGTTAAATGTCACAAATATCAGGAGAGACCCTGCTGAGTCAAAAACAACTGGTTAAATACAATTTTCCATAATGGTCCTTCAATCCAACCTGAAACATCTTGGTTTAACATTGCTGAAGAGTTCGACTAAGCGGTATAATAATAACTACATCACAGGAAACATTTTAGTGCAAACAGTAGAGAAAGATACATGAACTCCTCACCCCATCTTCTGTCCTGCCCATCCACTGTGTAGCCATGTGAGGTTCCAGCAGAAAACTTGCTACCTTCATGTAGTTGGTAGCAATGGATACCATTATCTCTGCTGCATCAACTCCTACAGAGTGAGTGTTACCCAGTTTAGTCATGTTCATTTCAATCACCTGGGAGAGATACAGCACATCACTGGGTGTGAGAAGGCCTGGGCTATCACTTTCTAATATATGCAACACAGTATGGGTCAACTGCTGTAGCAAGGTCTGGAAATCCAAGAAAGTCTTGATGTTCAGCTTCTCCATCACCTAAGGAAAAGAATCATAGATATACAAATTAATGTCTGAAGTCAGAATATCTATTCCTGCAGTGAAACTGAATTGTTTTATCTTTTTGTTTGTTCTTTTTACTTCATCAATATGCACTGCGTTACTCTCAGCGTTTGAGATGCCTCTGCACTAATATAAAAAGTTCTTGTCATGCTATGCCACTAAAATGATATGCTGCAAACAGCTAAACTGTTCCACTCACAGGTTTAGCCAGAGGATCCTTGCTCAATCTACTGAAGAATGGTGTCTTTGGGAAATGCAATATATGTAGTACTTCTGCAGAGACAGATACAAATATAACACAATGTAATCTTTTACAGCAGGACCACATACTACATCCCTAGAAATTTAAATAGAACACTTTTTTTGCTCGACACAGTGTCAATAAAACAAAAACTCTAAATTCTGTAAAGGTATTATTTATTACAAGGCTGTTGGATTGACTTGCATAGCAATGCTCAGGTAACACTATTTTCACTCAGCGTTAAATACAAGATAACATGACCAAAATCATCGTGTTACACCAAGAATGACATCCATAATAATTATTTGACATTGTTATTATCGATTACTACCTTTCCAAAACTGGCAGACGGCCCCTCTCAATGAGTCACATTTGTCTAGGCGAGACCTCCTGTTCACAGGGTCAAAGACGCCACAGCCCTCACTGGACTGGGTGCTGTGGAACAACTCCAAGGAAACCGTTTGATTCTGCAAAGACTTTCTGTCCAGGAGTGAATCCAAGAACGAATGCGCAGACACAGTGAAGTTACCTAGTGCAGGCATTAGTTAAAGTTATTGTTATTTTAGGTTGTTGTTTTTTTTACTCATGGTAAAAACTATAGAAGAATTGTGGTCATGGCAATCAAATTATGTTTTAGTTCAAGGAAAAGCTTATCATGCCCTATGACACAGTAAAGTTTGGGCAACAACAACACTTAATATTATAAAACAATTATGGTTTTTAAGAAAAATCTTTGCTACAGGCAGGTAGACAATGTTATTCTTAAACTTTGGCATACTGTTAAGCATAAAACAGATAACAGAATAAAGCTCTTGGACAAAGACACTGGTAGAAAAATCTGCTGTTACAAGTACAGTTAGCTATAGTAAAGTCTGGCTTTCAGCACTTACTCTACCATATAACTTAATCTTGGAAGTGTACTATACTTTATTTGTGTTCACTTTCAGAAAGGGGAGAAGGGGAGTTTGATTTGGGGGGAGCTGGACCTTCATTGCTCATTTGGGAGCATGATGTCAGAATGGGAGAAGTTTGTTTTAAAGGGTGGGATACAGAGTGACGCGAGTCACAAAACATTTACCAGAACCATAAGGAGCCCTAACATTTGCCAATTACAACTTGGGTTACATCCCGCCTGTTCAGCAGAGAGAAAATCCCTCTTGTCTTCAGTCAAATTCTAAACTGATGATTTTTTTTTCTTTTTACATAGTACAGCTGCACATATCACACTAACTAGGGTAGTGTGTACCAATACTACCACTGAATTTACTGCTTTCTATTAATTCCAACAATTTATGAAAGTCTATATGTAGACATAGCCTAACATCACACTTCAACTGCAACCAATATCTATGTGAATGGCACTAATGGCAGCTGACAGGAGAGATGAAGTGAGTGTAGGTGTAGAGGAAGACCAGACCAAGACAGAGGAGAAGTAGAACTAGCTGCTGTCTAGTTTTACAATTTATCCAGAGCATTTATAAGCCAGACATGTAGAGTTTACCATACCAGGCCAACTCTAATCTTGCATGTTAGAGAGAAGTATGTAGTGCAAAATTACTTTTAAATAGTTTGTGATTGTTTTTCTACAACCCCACCCAGGCCTGGTGCCAAACAAGGTCAGATGCAAACAACATGTTGCTCAGGTCTTGTAGGTCTTGTCTCTTCTGTCTTGAGAAACGGTGAAAACTACACCTGAACTTTCTTTAGAATTGGCAATTTGCTGTGACAAGGGTTTTCTCTCCACAGTTTTGTAATTCTTCTTGGTAAGGCCCATGAGATCCATGGACAAGCAGAGCCAGCTGCACAAACTTGCCCTGGATAAGATTTGTGTGGAGCTGGAATTCATTAAAATATGACTTGATGGAATAAGAGAAAATGGTGGAAACTCCAAAGTTGTTTGGATCAAAAGGTGACAGGTGCAAATGTTCATTGAGCCCATGGAGTGGAACGTGTGCAGGAGACGGGCATTCCTCCTGTGGCTCGCATTAAACTCAAGAATCAGGGTCTTAAAAGCACTTTTAGTTTTAGCCCACACAGAGAGATGAGAGGCACCACTCTGAAGAAAAACATCCTGGCACAGCTCTTAGGAAAGATGGAATGTAATCACAAATTTCCACGTTGTGGACCAATTTGTACTTTAAACATTTATTCACTGTGATTAGAAGTGTCAGTATGGCAGCATTCTCTGTCCCAGTTTATATTTATTGCCCTTTTTTAATAAATCAGTGAGCACCTAGTAAGATATTTTGGACAAGTAATACAATAACTCTACCATTTAAAAGGGTTAATATGTTAATAGTCTATAAAGTGTGAACAAATATGTACTAAACCTACTTGTCAGATGTGTCATGACTTTCCTTGCAATCCACACAGGTTGAGAGATGTTTAAAGAGTTTAAAAAGCTGGTTAGCTCTTCTTTCTCTACTGGGTTGGAGACTGTGACTAAGAACCCAGAGCGCTGCTCACACAGTTCCCCTGCAGTGTCCCACCGCAGCTGATCAGGCACATAATCATAATAGAACTCATTGTTTGTTATGGTCTTCGTTTCCACTGTAAAGGCTGTTCGGAAAAAAATAAAAATAAAAATAAAAAAATGAACAAATCTGCCTGACAGCAATAGTAAAATTTCAGATTCTGGATTAAAATCAAGTCACTGAGGATACTTCAGAAGATACTTAAGTAAAAACAGTTCTACAGAGTTATACATTTACAAAAAAAATTGTGCATCATGCACATTAGTGACACCTACTTAAGCCAAGTAAAAATTGAATATTAAAAACGCACAGAAAAACAGACTTCATGAGAACCTAGACTACATGCAACCACAAATTGAGTGAAGATGTAAATGTCTCAACTCTTTCTATTCACCTATGAATGGAAAGGGGCATACTAATGAATAGTGGCACCTGCTTCACAGTTACTGAAGGCATCCCACTGAGGCGTTGCTAAAGGTTTCCTTTAGCCTGTGGTATTTCCTATATGCTTTTCCTGATAGCTCTTTGGGTTAGCTAGGATTGGGAGACTGGTTATTTTTCCCAACAAACTATATTATATATTTTAATTTTTTTTTTATTTTTTATTTCTATTCCGCTCCGTGATTTTTTTAAATGATTCAAATCAACAAAAAAACATGTATGTATGTGTGTGTGTGTGTGTGTGTGTGTATACACACACACATACATACATATATTACACAGAGATAACCTGAGTAAATACAAAATGTAGTTTTGAAATGATTATTTCATTTATTAAGGGAAAAAGCGGGCTGATATGTGAGAAAGTACCAAAGCCGTGTCAAACCCTGTGTTTGGTGACACAACCAGTTCCTGGGTTTAGGTGGCAATTACCTTTTGTTATAGGGCCAGGCAGATTTGGACAGCTGTTTTCTCTAAAACTAGATGAAATCCTAATTCATGAACTGCCTTTTGTTTTTACCTGGGTTATGTCTGTGTAATATTAAAATTTGTGAATTTGTAAGGTAGCAAGGACTATAGGGACTTCATAATGTCAGTAAGGTTCCTAACATGTCTATGAGAATCTTAGTAAGCTACAAACAAAACCTAAAATTATGTTGGAGTTTAGTTTTTTGTATTTTAGCTTGTAATTTCAGAGTAAGCTAACATAACCTAGCACAGTTTGTGGTTGAGTTAGGGTTCAACTTTTCGCTGGGTTAACTATTTTAATGGCTTCGTTTAAGATAAAGACAAATAGAAAATGAACGTACCTGATATACAGCCGTGAAAACAAACCTGAAAACAAAGAATTTGTGAAATATTATCTTCAGGAATAACATAAAACGGAAACAATGGACTAGATATGGTAAAGAACCAGCTACGCCAAGACTGTTGCTTGCTATCAGTAAACCTGTAAAGCAACACAGGATTATTTATCGGCCTTAAGTCTTAATTAATAATAATTGATGATTCGTCTCAACCTTGAGCATCACATGTGCCATTAAAGAGTTAGCAGTTAACTTCATTTGGCCACTGGTTTTGAACGGTGCTCTGTCAACCTTCCCGATTGATGCCTTCAATTGACACTTTTTCGCCAATCAGAAGCAAGAACCAGAAATAAATGATGCGCAATGGATGCCACCATATGATGCATTAACACAAACGCCACGAAAAATAAGGGTGACAGGAAACCACGTTTACTACAAGTTAATCCACAAACAGCGATAAAATATATAGATTTATACGATTATTGTGACTTTTCTTTACATCTTCACAACATGAAAATTAACCTTTAGGATACAACTTTTCTGCAAAACTTTGCTAAGTTAAAAATATCATACAGTAGAGAAATATAAAGATTGTGTACTTACAAGCAACCCTAAACTGGGGAATAACGAACGCATCCTAAATGAAACAGGACAGGAAAAAAAGATGTATTAGCTGCGAATGAAAGGACATGCCAACGTAATTTGCTTACTTATATATCCTCGCATAAAAGAAAGACGATTGAGTTGATTTACCTGGTTTTTTTCGTCTTACTCACAACTTTTTGCGCCTTCTCATTCCAATCACGTCGTGACAGTGAACGCAGCACTCAGCTGCTCCTTAAAGCGTGTCAATAGTTCCGCTGCTGCAAAGTATGTTTTCTTCTCAGTAGCTGCGCTCTATCACTCCGTCACTAAAATACAACAGAAACCTGGCAACTGACTTCTGAGAGCGTAAAGGGAGGATGCGGGGAAGGGTGGGCGTAACCTGAACGAGCAGATGGTTAGCAAGGGTCGGGTTCAAGGATCCTCCAAGGACCTTTGCACTAGGTTCCAGTGCATCTGGTCAAGTTGGAAACATGCACAGTGATGCTGTACACAAGCACATGTGAATCCATTAATCACCTTTGTAAATTCAGCCTTTCCTCTGTAAGGAAGTGGGATGCACCTGGAGCCCATGGTTAACTGAACTGTGTCCTGCAATTTGGACGGTTTGGGTCTTTATCAAATCAAGCCACACAAATTTATTGTAGTAGTTACAATTCATACAGTTCAATTTTTTTAACCAATCCATACAAAAGACTAAAAGATCACAAACACTGTGTGCAGAGAACAATGGGGATAATTTTACATTTCTTCTTCAAAGCACTGTAACCCTGCAGCTGCATGTTCAAATATTACATATTTAAATCTACTAAATCTATATACAGTACAGCAGAAAAGCCCAGGTACTTACAGCCAATCATTGTAATCATGTTTGGGCATCATAAACTATCAACTCTGGTGCCAGAGATGATAGTAGGACTGACTTTATCATATACACTCACTGGCCAATTTATTAGGTACACCTGAACAATTGCAGTCCAATACAGCAGCTCTGCCATGAATTCTACTTTTACAAGGTTATAATTTCTCAGTTTTTGTTGAAACAGTCAGAAAAGTGACATGTATATACGTTTATTACGGAGGTCATAGTGGGTGGTGGAGTTGTACTGGAGTGCATTATATTAAGTTGTAGCATATAGGTGCAGAAGTATCCGATTTCTGACCGATTCAACAAAAAACTGAGAAAGTTTTACTTCATAGAGTGAAATTCATGGCAAAGCTGGTTTTTGCATTAGATTGTACAAGTGTGTTGGTTAAACAGGTCAGTGAGTGTACTTGAATGGAAATCTTAAACAGCTCTGCAGTGTATGGTATCAGTGACATAACAGTATATAAAAAAGACAAAAAAAAAACATTCAGATCACATGTTAATACTAACAGTAGGATGACCTCAAAATAGTCTCCATGTCAAGAGTCTCTTTTTTTACAGGTAATCATGATACAAGCAGAATATAAAGAACACAGTATAAGTACACATTACACCCAGTGTGGGCCATCTTTTGATGACGTCCCCAGAGGGAGAGAGTACATTATCTTACTCATGACTAGATTTTTAACAGCACCGTGGGAGGTACCACTTTCTTTAGTCAGGATTTCATCTTCTGTACTCTTATCTGAAGCGCTAGAGCTTCGACTCTCTCCTGTCTCTTGTTGATTGAAAGAGGACGACAGGGACTGCAGGGCCGAATGGAGCTCGTCTTGTGCAGCCATGATACTCTGAATATAGGAAAGCTGAGGGCTCTGCACCAACGCTCCCTCGTTGGACAGACTCATGATCAGCTCATTGACAGCCTTAGCAGTGGAGGAGATCAGTTCTCTGCAGCTGATGTTGAAGTCTCTGTCTTTTCCTGGAAGGAGGACAATGACTGATTGAGGAAATTATAGAAATACAATCATCTGGTACAACTGACTGAGACTGGTTTTATTCATGTTATTCATGCTGAATTAACCATCAAAACCAAAGTCTAAAGTATTTTTTTAAACTGCTATTATAGCAATAACAGAAGCTAGTTTGAAATATTAAACAACATTTTATGCAATATTATATAATTATATGAGCTTTGATTGGCCAAGACATTGCCAAGCCTGGAATAAAACACCCAATAAACCCACTCCTGTTACAGCTTAACAAGTGTGTGCTTAACTGCCAAAATATAGCACAAAACAATTCAGTAGTTAAACATACTTAATAATTTTGTTTTTAGTGCAGAAAAATAAAATTTTTACAATCAAATTTTTGGAACGTTTCACTACTTACCTTGGCACTGTTCCTGCAGTTTTTAATATACTGTAATTGTGCTTTTACAAAGTTATCTAAATGAACTGAAATAAAAAAGCTAAACCAGCTGACTTTGAACTATTTGCATGCTGTTAGCTTGTAATGCTTGTGAATTTGCCAATCCCAGTCCCTCTGGAAAAGAGTAGCTAAACTACAAGCTATGTGCATGTTAAAAACTTCACCTCGCAGGGCAGTAGAGAGAGAGGAATGCAGCTGTCTGACTGCCTGGTTCAGCTGGAACAGTTTGGTCAATGTATTCCTCAGTCTCTGCAAATGGGAAGCCGAGGCCTGCTCCTCCCCTTCCACCACCTCTTCTAGGTCAGACTCTGTATCCTATTTGAAAATATGAACACACCTAAAAATTAATCCAAGTACTAAACGTAATGCAGCCAACAATTACAAAACTAAAACGTCAGCCACTGAGTAGCTCTGATGTAGCTTAAAGACAGCTGAAAACCTTGCTAAAAGTCAAGTAAATACTTACTGTCTGAGACGGTTACTCTTTAAATTTTAGTCTCTGGTCTTTATGTAGCCTAATGCCATGTAAACGATCACACAGATGTACAGTATGCTAACACATGCATATAGTTGTAAATGAGGTCACTGTTGGAATGGAGATTCCATGGTGACATGTTCTTTCCTATTACATAAATCTAATAGCCTCCCTCCCAGTTCACTGAAGTGCAGCAGAAAATGTTAATGCACCATGCCAATTACTCCAGCACAGTTCTGTATACAAGCCGATTTATTTTACATTTTCACTTCTGTAATTTATTATTAACCTTGGGTAATGATTGAAATTAATTTCTGTTTTAAACAGAATCAGCCCCATCCCTAACTGACAGTCTTACTCAATAAAGTAGCTGCTTCCACATCTGACTAGAATAACACGGCAAAATGTCCCTCCGCCTATATGCGTCAATTATTAGTTTTAACAAAAGCACTGCTAGTTTTTGTGGCTAAGATAACGTCAAACAAGTCCATTAGCTGTGACTGATGCCACTTCACTCAACACATTCATTACCTGAATGATCATCGAGGGGCAACTGCAGAGAGATAAGCCTAGAGATCACCAAGCTTTACAGGAGCAATAAAGACTAAAGCATAGCATCTTTAACGCAACTGCTGTGGGGGTGGATATTAATCTTAAACATTTAAGCCTGTGTCAAGATAGAAGACTGCTATTAAGCTTTAAATATCCAGGAAATATTTGTATCATGATTTTCCTATATGTTTTTCAACCCATGGTTTAGCTTTCGAATGGAATGAAGCTATATGTAGCTGTAGCGATTAATCCAATTCGACCATGGCTGTTTTTCTTGTTTTATACTGGCCCATTAGAGATCCCTCAAAAAGATATTTTCTAAGGTATGCAAAAATCCACAGTGCAAAATGTATCTGAAGAAAATGTAAAGCTTTAACATTCAAAACTAGCTACATTAAATGAAGATCTTACAAAGTTCCATCCTTTATACTACAAAATTCCTTCTTTGCCACTGCAACTCATCAGGAAACACAGCAGGAAGAAATCAGTCTATCCAGAAATCAGTAGCCTTTTTTCAATATCACCATAGTTTGCAGTAATTGAAACTTACCGTGATATGGCAGTGCATGTAGTTCTGCAGAGCACGGGCCAAGTCAAGCGTCTTGGATTTTAGGTTCTGTAGGACCTGTAAGCAAGCATCAATGACGACACCTCACTTTTACAAGAGTCAACTACACCTTTACAGAAAGTATATCATCAATACAGAATCTAATTCAATAAACATGGATAGTGTAAAAGAGTGACTTAAAAACCACTTCCAAGTAACAAATGACACTAGCAGGTGAAAAAAAAGTACATTTAATAAATAGTTATGTTATCTTACAGGATTCCTGGGATAGGCTAGCTGTGCTTCTCTTAGCATTTCCCTGGTGATGGAGAGATTCTCTTCTAAAAGAGAGCGGACGCCTTTGTTGGTCCCCTTCAGCAGACACAAGATCATTGATGGCTAAAAAGAATCAGTAATCACACAACAGCATAAATTATATTTTTTATTATCATAGTATTGTGTGACTAAGATAAGCAGTAAATCTTACAATGTAAACATAAACTTGCCCAAAATAGCTACGTATTTTGTTTACTGATGTGGTGTCACTACATTTCCCACAGGTCACCTATCAGGCACTTTTTCAATGGGAATGTTTTAAACTGGATTTTCTGTGGTCACACAGCATTGTATGGGACACCACTTCACTTGTACATCAACAAATCAAACCATGCCATATGCTTATTCAGCTCAGTAATCCCAAACCTCTTGATATATTCCTTGCTTCAACATCCAAACAGCTAATATTCCATTGCTTGTGGTATTGTGGAGTGGGGGCCTGATTACAATGGACCCCAGAGTCTTACCAGAGGTAATAGCTGCTGCGGTATTAATGGTGGTGTTACCTTGCCTCCAGCTTGAGCACCCAGCTCTATAGCATTCAGCTGCATGCCTGTCACTGCTGCCAGATGGCCAAGTGCAAGCAATGCTGCATTCAGGCACTGGCTGCTCTTCCTTCGTGCCTCAATCACCATTGATGTGATCTCAGATTCACAACCCTGGTTGGGGATAAAATTATATTTTCAGTAAACATCACATCAACACAAACCAACTGACAAACAGGTTTAATTAAAATTGATTTAATAGTGAATCAATGCGAGCAAGCCAACAACACCACTGACATAGTCTGAGAGGAGGGTAAATAAATTAAACTACACTAGTGAATGTGAAAAATCTGAAGTGAGAGGGGAAAATCGTGTGTTTAGGTGCTGAGGCTGGTAAGGAATTTTGATTTATTTTCCATATATTCATGGTCTGTTTGGGGCTCAAGGTTGAAAATTCCCTCTGCTTGGCCATTTCCATAGACAGAGCTCAAACAGCTCAAAGCTAAGACCCGCCAATCAATGTTTTGCATTTTGAATAGCCATCTCTTGTCCAAACTACGCTAAATTGAAAATAATTTTTCCATCTCAGATTTTCCAGTCATTAATGTAATGCAAGGGTCATAAAAAGCATGATATCACTGCATGGTCATTATGACAGTGAGGAAATATTTGTTTAAACCTGAATGAGCAGCTGAAAAAATCCTCCCATCTTTTTGACTTGGGTCTTGAGTTCATCGGCGATGGTGTAGAGCAGGCCAGAGGAGGCTTTGACACTGGACAACCACTGCATGGTAGCAAACACTGCACTTTCTAAGGCTGTGGTGGCCTTCACCAGCTGAGTCTGGGCCACCAAGTTACACACAAACACTGCAGGAGGAAATTGTAAGAATAAAAATTTATTTCAAATACAGTAAGATTCCAAGACCACATCACAGCTCTGATAATTTCATGTAAATAATCATGAAGTTTGAGGATTTAAAAACAAAAAGTTATGACATGTAAAATGAAGAAGAAATATTTCAGATTCTGCACCATTTCTAAGTTAGAAATTAAATTCAAGCTAATCTGTGGCTCGCTCAAAGTTCACATCTTCCTCAGTTATGTCTTGCATGGGAACACGCATTCAGCTAACACTGTTGTCTTGTTCAAGTAAATCAACTTAAAGCCATTGTTCATATGTTATAAATATGGCTGTGTGTCGAATTTCAAGCAGAATATTTCTTACTTATTAGTACTGTAACAAGAGGAAACTAGGCAACAAAATGGTTATTTTAACCAAAAGGGGGTTTGTCAGTGTCAAATGATGACTAGACTTAAGGGTTCTGCAAAAATGAACTGGAGAAACTGGATCAGAAATATTCAGTAAATTATCAGGCAAACCAAAACTGAGATGATCACAAGAACACTTGTACACAGAGGCAGAAAATTTATTTCACCACTGAAACAATTAACTAAATAAAGTACTGTCAAAAAAGCCCACTCCTAGCACTATGCCTTGTTTACCTCCTGAAAAGTGGTTTTAAAACTATACCTATCCTGAAAGACCACTTCAGGTAGACAGCTTTTTACACACACAATCTCACCGTTTTCCTGGCTATCTTCATCCAGGCTGTCGTACAGTTCAGATATGGTTTGGACTGCAATATAGACTATGTTCAGATCTGAGGCCAATCTGTCTGCTATGCTCTCCTCTGTTCCAGTACAGCCCCGCAGACGGGCCACTGATTGACCAATCAGCTCCTTGCAGATGCCAGGCATCGCAGTGCTGCTGGAATGGGTGGAGGGGGGTTTAGCTGCACCCATCAAGCCTGGGAGAAACACAGTAAAGAGTTAGAATGTGCAAAGATAAGCTAATTAAAGATTATTTCTACAACATGTCACAGTAAATATTAATTTGTCATAAAATCAAGTGTAGTAGCCTTCAAGGCAAATAACTTGCTCATTACTTGTTAGAAATTGCAGATGCCACTAAAATGCTAATCAGAAAGCTCAAAACTCTTAATTTTGTTTAGTGTCTTACCAGCAGACTGTGATGTGCCATTGTTAAGGCTCTGGATTGGATGGACCCGGATCTCATAAAGACGTCCTGAGATTCGTCTGCTCTTCAACAAGCTTCTGCTCCTGAAACCATACAACCAGAAGCAAAACTCTAAATACAGTACCATGACAGCATTTTCTATATAATCTTTACAATCTCGCATTGCAATGTTTTAAAATGAATTTGGTGAATTCTCAAAGGTTGTTTGTTCAGCATCGGTTGCAAAAGCCATTATACCCATTATAGGTAAAACCTGTGTAGGTATGTTGTTCCAGTACTTTATATAATGAGCCACTGTTGAAGCCTGTTACTGTTTGTACCATCAGTCACCTTTTCCATGTCTGTGGATTATGTTATGTTGTTATGAGGGCACTGGCATTTACACAGTGCATCTTTGAGAGGCTGTGGACATGGTTACAGTAATCAGATTTTAAATGTAAATAACTTCATGCATGTTAAACTTGTAAAAGGGTTAACTTGGCTCAGCAGAAAAATAACTTTACTTATTATGAGAGGAGGTGGGAAGTTCAGTAAACACCCATGAATGCAGCATTGAGGCATCGGCGTGTGTTTAATGAACTCATGGATGTATGAAGTATGTAAGTATGAAGAAATCCCAGACCCAATACAATGTCTCATTTGATTAGGTCTGCTGGTAGTTCAGCCATCAGCAGAAATACCATAAAGGTGCCTGAAACAATGTCAACAATGTGATGCATGATGTGAAAATGTGGGGAATTCTCCAAGAGTGTTTAGGTTGAACACAGAGAACACTTCCGCTTCTAAGCACATTGGCTGGGCCCTCATGGAAATTCTGGAAAGTCTTCCTTCCACATAACGTTTAACTTCCCATATACATACATTTGCCATAATACACTGTTCAGTTTAAAGGAGCATGACAGCTGTGGATTGAAGACCCACATATAATAAAGGCAGAAACATTTCCCATCTAATCCCTGGGCATTATTGAAAAACAGTATGGCAGACATAGCAGAGGTCCTTCACTTCCTCAGCAAATGCTTAAGCCATACTGAAAACCTTCCTATTAACACAATCCATGTAACTGGACAAAATACAATATGAATGCATTCATCGAAATCTAATGTTGGTGTAAGAAAAAAGGAATTAACAAATAAGAGGGAAGAGGAAAAGCTGGATGATTACCTTCGACGAGAGAAGGAGGATGTGGAAGCAGAAGAGGCCGATATATCTTGTTCCCACTCATCATCAGGGTCATAAAACACATCATCATCTTTACAGGTGGAATCCCCCTGTGGAGACATGCCCAGTCTCATTTACTGAACTTAATGAAATAACATAAGAAAAACATTCTGAACTGTAAATAAGGTCAAACACATGGGAAATGATAATGCACACAGGCTGGCTGGTTGAAACACCCTGCACATACCGAAACCTATGACAGGGATAAGACACCTAATGGCAATTTAGAGCTTTGACTTCACCTGATGTGTACATCTTTGGACAGGTGGAAGAAAACCAGTAAACCACACATAGAAAACAACATTTTCCTCTGAGGTAACAGCTCCGCAGCAACAAGTTCACATGTACATACTGTATAACATGGTGAAAATCATCATTAAATAACCCATATTGTTACCTTAAGAAACAATTCTATTTGGAAAATATCTGTTTGGTTTTAATTATCTGGGTTTCACATGGCTCATGTGTTTTAAGAATAATTAAATTCAAAAGTGATGACTGTGAAAGCAGAACTGATTTAGAGCAAACCTGTTCAAGATCCCTCATGGCAGCCATGTTGTTCTGAAACTTGTCCAGGCTCCAGAACGTGGAGATCCCAAGCTTTGTGTTTTGGACCCGCACCTGTAGCAAACCACCTTGCTCCAGATTGTCAGAGCTTTCATGTCTACAAGAGTAGAGAATCAAGTGATGAGGCCACAATCTGTTGTCAAGTTGTTATTGAAGGACAGCCTCACAATAAAATAACAGACAGTTAAAATAATATTTTCAAAAATCTAATGAGATGTAAGTACTTTCAGTCATGTACACAAGCTGTTAAAGGCTCAACATTTCCAATAGAAATAAATGTAGTCCAAAGAATCACTGAATTACATGTTAATAAAAGGCTGATATTGACCAAGTTCTTACACACCTGCTAAAAACTGTGTTTTTCTTCAGTTTAGCACTGATTTTATTGGCTTCCTCAATCATCAAGGACAACTTCATAGCATCCCAATGTGGAGAAACTGCAATACAGAAATGAAACATTAACTTCACTACAACCAACACCCACTGGTCAAATATCATCTGAGTCAGATGCAGTTGTATTTCACTGGCCAAACGACATAGTTCAAGTACTGTTAGGTTGTCCGTACCAAAAGCAATATTAATCTTATTGTAACATTTGATTGAAATACACTATTCAAAATTTATTATATGGGCTTCTATGATGCCAGCCAGTCTCTGAAACAGTTCTCGGTTAAGGTAGAGAGATGCTCCCAAATTCTCACATCACATATCAGAAAACACTGCTAATTTAGATGAGCAGCAGGATGTCTACAAACACTGAACTAAACTAACTAACAATATAAGACAGCACTATGGTCTGACTCTGCAACACAAACATTAAATGTTGGAAGTAATACAACATCCTTGACTAATTTGCTCTCTTGACTCTCAGTAACACAATAAGAAAATATACTTATTGAATGACAAATATGAGTTATTCTAGGGAGATGTCCAAGGGAAAAAAGTAAAACACAATTCGTAAATTTTTATTTTTATTTATTTATTTTCCATGAAAGATGTTTCTATTTGAGATGGTGACATATTTATGTTCTGTTTATTTATATTTAGTCAGTCTAAAATGTGCAATGTATTGTTTTAGCCACTCCCCGTCTCCTTCTCTGTTCCTATTAAACTGACCAGTTCAGGACCTGGAAAACACTTTAGTCTAAGGTTTCTGGTTTAAAAAGATATACCGCACCTCTCCAGGACCTTCATTTACACTGTATGATGTGACTTATTAGCATAGCTTCTTGTGCCAGTACCTACTTGTGCCTTGAAATATCTTACCATTTTGGAGAGTGTGATTTTCCCTTAAAGCTCTTTTCTTCTGCATCTCCTCGAGCTCTCTGCTGATCTTTTTCTTCTCTGCCTCCAGGGCATCAACAATCCTTGCTTGACACACACGATGTTCCTCCATTGCCTGGAGTGAATCATGATAATGTGCGCAATATTAACCAGCAGTCAAAACATTTTGCCTAAAGCCGGGCTCCACCATGACTCAAAACACTTCCTAAATGGCCCATCAGTTAAACATAAATTTTAGATAAACAGAAATGAAGAATGATATTTTTCAAATTCCTGACTTCTGAGGATCAAGAAAAAAAATGCCAAAAGCAGAAATAAGATTTGTTTAGAATGTGTCTTTTAAACACTGCTCTTTTTGCTCTTAAGCTAGTCAAGTAAAGAGGGAATTTAATTCTCATTCTCAGGAGTTGCTCTGTGTCTTTACCTGAGCCTCAATGTGCAGGCGGAGACGTTTCTTGTGGGTGTCCACCTCTTGTTCGAGCTCCAGCTTGGCCATCTTCAGCTCTTCCATCTGGCTTGCCACCTTCTGCTGGTCTAACTCCTGCTGACGCTTTCGCTTATTTTCTTCATTCTGAATCAATTATATCTTGGCATTACTCAGTATTGGATGCACCAGTTAACAGGGCGTAAACGGGATGTAAAAGTTCATAAGATTATACACAACAAGAAATATTTGCTGGCTTTGAAAGGGTGCAATATAGTACTCAAGGTTCAAGAAAATACACATATTGATTTAATTTTGTGATTATACTATACTGGTTAACATTTTATGTAAGCAGACTTCCTATAACTGCAATAGTACTACAGCTAAAAATGTCTAAAATGTCACCACTGCACCAGGACAATATAAAGAGTGCACTGGTCAGAACTATGGTTCTGTGAGCAGGCAATGAAGAGAAAGTAGAGTCTGAACGTACCAGTTCTCTCTCCAGGGCTCGGATCTTCTCCTCAAAAAGAGCCTTCTGATCAGATAGTTCCTTCTGGGCCACCTCTTTTGCCATCTGGATTCCCTGCATCATCTCCTTCTTTGCCTTCAAGTGGGCTTCTTCAATTTCAGCCTCCAGTCTGGGACACATAAAATTTGTTTAAAGAGAATTCTTAGCTTGATTGTTAGTCTGCACAAATACACGTCTTGTGCACTCACTGAGCCCTCTGAGCTGCGAGCAACTCATTTTTGGCGAATTCGAAGTCTTTGTGGCCATCGCCCGCTCCTGTCCAGCATGACACACGCTTCCCAGACTGCACCTCTGCTGGATGGTTGAAGCGGAAGTAGTGGTCTCCACCTAAAATCACCCTGTCTCCCTGGAAACCACACACACATAGAAAGAGGAAGTTAAAATTGATTTCTAAAAGTAATAAGGAGCTCCATGTTTAATTAAGATGCAGAACAAAGTACAGAAAACAGGTCACTCCACAAATCTTACGATATGTTATTCTATATGTAGTATGATGCTTATGATGGGATGGCAGATCTCTCTCAGGTGTACTTACATGGTGGAGGACAGTAGGTTCAGATATGAGGTTTCCATTAACAAAGGTCTTGGCATTTTCTTTAGGAGTGATGCTGACAATACCGTGTACGTTGGATATAACACTAAAGTGATAAATTAAAAAAAGACTGTAAGTATATACATTCAAGGACGGTGGGAAAAAACTGTTATTCCTTGCATTTTTGCACTAAACATAGATTTGTCTTTACCAGTGTTGATCAGCTATGAGGGTTCCAGTTAGCTGGATGTCATGCGTGGACTGAGACTTGAGTTTGCCCACTGTGGTTTGACCCTCTTTGATCATGTAAAGAAGCATCTCAGAGAGCTGAGGATCCTCATTCAGATTCACCAGGTTGGGAAGACGGTTGTCGACTTTGAATGTCACACCAACTTTCTGAGGATAAACAGAGCAAGAATGTTTTGCACAGCTGATGACTGAGCTTCTCTCACTGGATTTAAAATGATTTCTAATCTCTAACATAGAACGTTATTAAGATGACAACACAGGAATATTATTACTGCTCTGTCTGTTAGTTTGAATCTTTGGATCAGTGATGTTTTTACACTGTTGTAAACTGTGACAGTCATGACACTTACATGTCACAATACATGTCTTGCTCAGAACAAATTACCTGCAACTCCTTAGTTTCTTCACGCTTGCGAATTTCAGCTTGTTCCAATTTCTCTCTCCATGCTCTACAAAAATTTAATGAAATCATACAAAAACCTAAATTACCCCAAAAAATATGTACAGAAAAGTATATTAGCGTCACTGAATTTTAACTACATGATGCACATGGCATGCAATGTGGGAAAAAACTGTAATCATATGAAAACAAAACAAAAACTTACGCAAATATAAAAATACACACTTTTACAAAAATAATTACTGTAACACAGATGAAAATATGAAATGTACAAAAATATCTTCACACCTTGCACTAATTATTAATGAATATGAAGAATCACCTCTCTAAAATGTATAAATCTGCTTCAGTACTACTTTCACTTCAGCCTCCTCATAAAAGAAAACTGGTTGCATCAGATGAATATAATTTTGTTTTAGGTCATTATGATTTGAGTAACGCTGACCTGTTTGCCTCGAACATTTCTTTCTCTTGCTGACAGAGTTTGTTCTTCAGGGCAACAATCTCCTGCTGGAACAGCCTGACCCTTTCTGGTTCAATGCCCTGGGAGCTCATCTTGGCCGCTCGCAGCTTCTCCACCTCCGCCTTCAGCTCTGAAACACACAGGAGTCCAATTTGTTTTTATATAGCTAAAAATGTATGTAGTTGATCAAATATAAGCTTACATTTGCACCAGTGAATATAAAACCATTGTAAATAAATATCATAATGGATGATTTTAAGACTTAACTTTAACATAGGGCATAGACGTATTCAGATTTTATCAGCAAACTGGCCAACAGTGTCACTTTAATGGACAATTTATTGAGCAACATTGACCTGATTTCTAATGCTGGGGTCAAATTCACTTTGAGTATCTCACACTGACAGATGATGTGAGAAGACGCCACAGCAAGAGCTCCCCTTAGTGCTAAAAATGTCAAACAGCAGCATAATCATCTTATGAAAAATAATACTTGCATGACAGTTAGCCGCCATGTGCAGCTGACAGTGCATAAATATGGCCTGGAGGCAAGGTTAGGGCCAGGCCTTAATTGAACTGGGTAGTGGCTAAGCTGTTGATGGATAGACGGGTAGACAGGAGGGTATGGAGGAGAGGGGAGAGAAGAAGATCAAGAGCAAGCCACAAATAGAAAGACAGACATCCACACACAGATCAAAAGCATACAGACAAAGACAGAGAGACAGAAAATAGAGGGCAGATGATGATGAAGCAGATGGACAGAGAGACAACTGAAGAGTGAACTGTTCAAATGAGTTGGGAAATATGCACGTAATTAGGGGTGGAACGGATCAAAAAAGTCACGGTTCGGATTGCATCACAAATTGGATAATTTTTATGGACAGTGGCAATAAAACTGTATGTCACATTGTAATGGTTAAACTTGGCAAATAATCCATGGTTCACATGCGTGCCAAACCGTGGAGGGTGATCCAAACAGATCATAGATCAACTGCGACACGCTACACCACTACACTGCTGGTGTAGGAAGATTAACAAATATGCACTGCTAAACATGTATTGAAGTGTGATTTTTTTTCCTAGTATATAAACCCATCTTTGGACCTACTGTACTGTATAAAAAACCTTTTTAAGATCAACACAGTTTTTTCAAGGCAGCAAGGTGTTTTGTTAGACTAGAAGTGGAGTTACATTCATATCTTTGATGGTTAAGCAGTCACCCAGGCCAGTTCAACCTCACATATGACAGTGTGAATACTGTAGTATGTGTTTTGTAAGTGTATATCCTAAAGTCAACCCAAGCTACAGTCATCGGTGGTGAAGTACACACAGGCTCACAAACAAATACAGATAAACATAAAAAAGCAAAGCTGACAACAAAATGAAAAAATAATACAGCTTAATTAAGTTTGAAAGAGTTTTGTGAATGTGGATTATTTTTTCAGACTGACCTCTGATGAGCTTGGCATTCGTGTCCTCATTGACCTTGGCCAAATTTATGATTGTGCGGGCCTGCTGGGCATAGCGCAGGGTGCTTAGACTTTCCTCCACATTGCTGCCTGCTGGGCTCAATGTGGCAATCATAGCCGTCTTGGAGTTTCCACCAAGGCTTTCTTTTAACAGCCTGCAGGAAAACATGTTTAGGTCAGAATCATGCATCTAAATTGGAAATACTGATTGGGTCAGAGGTCTACTCAAGGATGTGATATAAAGAACACGTAAAAAAATATTTTGGCTATATGGTCGCAGTTTATAATTTAATTGCATTTGAGTGAATACATTACGTAAATGTTTGCAAATGCTGTGGAAGTCAGTCTAAGCACAAATCACATACAACCGTTATATTTCACATCAAGTTGGGGAACCAACTGTAAGTTTCTTAGAATAAATAAATAAATAAATAGCAAAAAGTGCTTTCACAATTGAACACGGCATTGTAAAACATTTACATGTGTACAAACATACTGATCTCTCACCATGTAAGAACAGACTCTCTGTACGGTATGAAGACCTTTTTCCTGGTCAGTGCCTGTTCAGACAAGGCTGAGATTACCTTTCCGAGGGTCAGCAGGGATTTGTTGATGCTAGCACCCTCCTAGAAAGACACAGTAAAATACCTTACCTTACCTAAGTGTCACCAGAAATGCAGTCATGAAAAAAAACAGCTCTACGGTGCTAACCTACTGTAAGTGTTTTGCTTCAGGAGTGTGTAACATAATTGCTTCAATGAAAAGGGAGTGGTTGATCTCTCACTATGATTGTTAACACAGCAAACCAGTTAGTTACTGCTCAACGCCATACTTTTTGTAGACTATTTCCATTGGAATCACATGACAACTGTAGAACAAAAAAAAGATGCATCCTGAATGGCCTGGAAGTCTTAGTCAAGAATAGGTTACAAATACAACTACGATTACGGATTCATGTAGCCCTCATTTATTCATAATTCAAGTAATCACAAAACACGCGTGTGTACCCGCAGTCTGTCTCCACTTGTTTGGGCTGAGTTACAGCGTTCGCTGCCAGCCAGGTCCACCAGGTTGATTCTGCTGGTGATGCTGTGGTCATGTTCCTCACCCTCCACAAACTCTGTCTGTATACACAAGTCCACACAGATAAACTCATTAGATGTGTGTCATTCAATTTGAACACAACAGCCCAGATCAATTAGTGTCAATCAACCAATCAACCAATTATTGATTTGCACATTCTCATCATGATTAAATATATGCAAACACATATGTTATATCATTACTATACAGTTCTCATGAACATTTTAAAGAACATTTGCTGAGTTTGTTGTTTGCTTGTGATCTGTGAATTTGTCATAACATATAATAATAAAGTTACTCTAGATGGTATAGCTTTGCTCTCCAGTATTTTTCTGAGAGAAAAAAAAAATCATGGGCATCTTGTCTCAAAATGACATATGCATTTGTTACTTTTAGACTGGACTACTCTAATTCCCTACTCATATGGTGCTGGTGCCCTGTAAAATTCAGAATACAATTTAAAATCCTTCAGATTATATACAAAGCCTTAAATCATCAAGCTCCATTATACACCACTCAAAAAAATTTAAGGAACACTTTTTAATCAGAGTTTAGTATCAAGTCATTTAAACCTCTGGAATATTTATCTGGTCAGTTAAGTAGCAGCAAGGGTTTTTAATCAGTGTCAGCTGTTTTGGTGTTAATGAAATTAACAA
>JAUBNQ010000020.1:16111322-16127996 GCA_032353495.1 Ctenopoma kingsleyae
GTCTGTGTGCATGCGTGTCTGTTTTTGAGTCAAAAGTCATGTAGCCCTGTGCATGCAGCATCTCCCTCAGCTTCCAGAGTGCTAACTGGGCACAAAGACAGAGAGGGTCTTTCTTTCAAGGAACCTCAGAATACAATCAATAACCAGGTGTCGCACCTGACTTTGAAATTTTGGAACGTAAAAGTAGGCCACCCAATACAAAAGAGCCATAGTTTAATCTTTAGTGAAAACCCTTTCATTATCAGCTCTGTCCAAAACTATCTTATGTAGCCCACCAAATCTCTTGGTTTCAAGAGACTCAGTTTGTGGCTTAAGTAATGTGCATTTTTAAATTCTAATTCAACACATCTTGAACTTGAATAAGTACAGAGCCAGGAGGTGAATCAATGTATTATGGAGGACAATGTGTTAAAGAAAATCTACAACACGTGACTTCATTGATAAGCAGCTGCCTGCTGAGCACCTTCTGCACATCAGACAGGTTCCAACAAAACCAATAATATCCTGTCAGTTTTCAGATCAGTATACTTCTCAGTCACTTAAATTATTAAGTCATTCAGATCTTACCGGTCTGAATAAATGAGGTCTAGCAGTTTACTGAGCTGAGAACGTTTTTAAAAAATCCTCTACATTCTTCCTGTGAAAAAAATGTCTAATGCATTATATAGATAGCAGAAATAAAGCAAAGTGCTGTGGTAGGCAAAAAAAACCAACTCTCCTGAGGCTAAAAACTTTTTCTGAGATGAGTGGACTGCATTTTATGCTTAGCCATTTCTGTCTTTTTCTGCAAATACTCGTGGAGCGTGCAGCACCTTATCTTTATACCAAGACAGTGTTCCCACGTTTCTGTTGCCAAGCTTTAAGACCAACAAGATTTAACCAATGCATTTACACAAGACTGCATAAAGCCACATGCGTCCGAAATTAGACTGACTTGTAGCAACTACTTTAGGTGGAATTCACCAGGCCACTGCAAGTACTAAGGGGTGAAACGGCTAAGAAGAATACAGCATTTTTCTTGGCTCTGTGAAAAGGGCAGAGTAGTGGTCATTAGCACCAGCTTGACAGAGGAAACACATAATTTCAACAGTGACCATGTTAGTATGCAACACTTAATTTAATATAAATAGACCAGGAGAAGTGGTTTTCAAACCCAAGCTTAGGTTTTACCCTCAATGCTTATAGCACATCTATTAATTTAGACCGACATAATCTTCACTGGCCACAGCAGCAAGAAAGCTCTATCCTAGGAGCATCTTCCTAGAGCCAACAGGGCGCCTGCAAAACAGCCCCACCCAGCCTATTCCAGGCTCCATCCTCTCACCAAGCATCGCAGCTATACACATTTCTACACAACTTAAAATGGGAAATTCATATTTTCTGACTGTGAGCCACACTGTGTGCAAAGCAACTGACAATGAAATTGCAAGCAGATGTTTAGTCAAGTAGCAAATGAACTACCTTCAACTAGGTTGTTACATTTATTTAGCATTTTAACTTAAAAGTGACAATTATATAAGGATGAAACACACAAAAAGACTAAATAACTTTGACTGGCTGTTGCATTTATATGGCCTGACACTTAGCTCACTGAGGCCTGATGCAGCCAAAACACACATACACATATATGGTGTGTTGCGGACAGTGATAGTCACCCCACATACCATATGACAGAAACACCGTAGCTATGCGCTGATAACCAGTAGGCCATGACTGATTAGGGCAGGGCTCTTGTACTCCACCAAATGGCTATCTATGGGGAGGATGGTGAAAGGAGAAATAACAAAGAGATATAGGGAGCATTTATAACACCATGTACCACCTGTGGTCGACTTGTGGGAGCTAAATATAGTATTTTCTAAGTAAACAAAAGTGTCATGTGTGACAAATGTGTGTGTATTCGTTTCCCATGTGGTGTTGAGGATAGAGGGAAGCACAATAGATATATGCATCTTGAAAAGAGAGTCAGTGTAGTTGTGCATAAATGTGTCTCTGCAACAGTAAAAACAAATAGTGACGCCAATCTGACCCACATAAAACAGGCCAGTGGATGAGGTCACGATTTCTACATTGAAGGCAAGGGGGAGATTAACAACCGACCAAATCTGGACTGGCTATCCTTTTTGCCCCCTTGCTTCCTCATGTAATTCCATTTATTTATGTTGCCAGGTACCTGATGTAAACAAAACACATAAGAGCAGGCTTATATGACTAATGTGGATCAATCACTGTGTTCTTGGAAATGACATCAATGAGCACATAAACAAGCGATTAACTTACAACTGAAACCCTCTGACTTGTGTCGGTACTAACACTTCACAGAAAAGCCCATCATTAAAGCACAACATATACTGACCTGATAATCATCATCTATGAAAGACCAACATTCTTCTAACAGGTTAATATATTTACCACTGCATTTTCTGCAGTGTTACCTTTAAGCATATAAGCAGTGTCAGGTATTCAGGTGTCCACCAGCTCAATCAGTGACTAAGCTAACGACGTAATTTTAAGCTTATGCTATAACACAATTCTGAAATAATGGATGTTCTAATGTGGTGACACGATTAGTTCAAGAAACTCACAACAGACAGCCTATTTAAACAGATACCAACAATTCTGACACTTACTTATAACGTCAGTGAGTGTATCCGAGTGTCTCTGTAATGTTTGTTAATTCGAAAGGTAATTAAGTGAAATGCCAAGCTAATGGCTAAGCCTGCTAGCAATGTCTACCCACCCACTGAATTATTTTTCCATCCTACTACATACATTTAATTTAAGATACATTTTTAAGAACATACTCTCAGTTTCTGTGTTAATTAAAGCACTGACAAGAGATAAAACAGTCCAATCTTATCGGAAAGGTTGTTGTCAGCAAAGGAATGCTAACCGTTAGCATCCACCCTGTTGATGATGCTCACCGGCAGATAGCGGTTCAGCTAGCCACATTCACTCCGCTCACCTCTCCTTCATGAAATGCTTGATTCTGACGATGGCCTTCTCGTCGATCTTCCTGAGAAAGGTTTTCAATCTCTCTCTCTTGTTTTCAAGCATTCTTCCCTCAGCCAGTGGTGGTCGGCTCCTGTAGAAACAACGCTCCACGCCAACCTCCACAGCTCCTGTTTGGGCTTCTGCTTTTTTTTTTCCTTACTTCATCGACGGCTGATTAAGATAATGAGCTTAAATCGGACCAAGTGAGCTGACCAATCAGCGTCGCCGACGAGTTGGGAGAAATGGTCTTATCAGACCTCTCCGCCAATCAGAACTGGGTAGTTGGCTTGCAGCTACCGCCCATTACCTTTTATGGTACTTGGGTATTCCCCCTCTTGTCCGCAAGGTAGGGCCTGTGTATTATCGCGCTAGTGGAGTCCTTTATATTCTATTATTTACATATCATGTTAACATTTCAGGCGTGGACAACATAGAAGATGAGAAGTCAGTGGCTGCATACTTGAAGGTGATGCAAATTTAGGGTTTAAAACATAGTTTTAAGTATCAGATCACACAGTACTTAATGTGACAGAGAAAATAATTGCGTTGTCTCATCAGGGTGGGGCACTTAATATTTTCTTTGTACGTGTATTTTACATATTATAATATATATATTACAACAAAAATATTTTACAACATATACTCTATTTACAATACCACACCTTAATAATATTACAGAAAACAGCATACATGTTCACCAGATATATTGTCAATGATATGTTAATATCACATTTAGGTTCTTAATTCTGAAGTTTTTGTTTTTAATAATGAACAAAAGCTGGTTTATTACAAAAGTACACATAAATGTAAAAAATTAAATTACCAGAATCTCATGAATCATCTTACTAATAAGACGGGAAACCAGTAAGAATGTATTCCCATTATTATGAAGGGAAGCAGAGCACATTACTCAACTTTACTTACACATTAAGTCAATTGCTCAGTTGGTGGCTGTTTTTCTAACACCACAGCATGAAACACATTTTACCCCAGCTAATGAAGGGCCCTTTCCCCACACTGGAGAAAAAGGCATAGCAACTGCAGAAACAAATGGCACATACACAACTCACATACTGTACAATCAGCAGACCAAGGCCATAATGCCAGCATTTACAACTTACTGCTTTACAGCTTTTTTTTACAGCATCTAAGTCACATTGTCGTCACACGGGATGATTTGCGTGTGACATGTGACTTACTTGTATATGTATTAAACATTTTATATGTTCTGGAGGGGTGGTGTATTGAGAAGATCTGTTAAAATCAGATCTGGTAAAAAGCTGTTTCTGTCGATTTACCTGTCACATTAATCATAAAAAACCCGCTTTTCTTAGTCCACAGTAGTGGCACAGTTGATAGGGCCATCGGCAGTAGTCTACAAACCCAAGGGTTGGTGGTTTCGCTTCCCAGTTTCCCCTGCTTCCAGGCCATATGTTGCTTGAAGTGCTCCTTTACAAGACACTGAACTCCGAACCCTTGGCCTGTCCACAAGAATCTCCCCAAAGGGATTAATAAAGTATCAATTATTGTTATTTGTGAGAATGATGTCACTCATGTCATCATCATCATGACAAATGGTGAGTTACCTCTGACTTCAACACAGCTCTCTCATGAATAGAGTGGTTCACTGTTCTGTTGATAAAGACCTTGAACGCATTTAAAAAAAAAGAAAACCAATCGTTATCGTCAGTTTAGTGAAATGCTCACAAATCGCAGCAATGAAAGCCTTTTTTTCCACCAGACAGCTCAGGCACCACCACGACACCAGGAACAGAGGAGGCAGTGTATTGCTGCGTGACACAGCAAACACACCACCCTCACATAATCTGGCCTACACAAGCCAGCCCCAGTCTTCCCTTCCGCCTCCTCTGCCAGGAAACAAAGCAGATAGAGTGGAGGAAATCACGCTTCATAAAGAAGTACATGATGCGGTTGTAGGTGTAGGTAATGACACTTTTCTGTGTTAATTAGTCAGTGAGGAAGCTGCAGTGATAATTGGGCAAATGGGGAAATACCCAAGGACTAGACATCACAAAATTGCAACCTGACAGTGTGTCAGTCAGTTTCAGATAATTTGATTAAGCCCAGGTCATCATAAAAGACAATACAACATCATTTAAAAAGGATAATGCAAATAGTAGTACCAAGGCTTCAAAATCAAGTTAACATGAGACATGAAATTTACCAAAATTTAACACCAAAGACATTCACCGTTAAATGAAAACAGCATTTTCATTGTCAAAAAGTACAATAACAATATAAAACACAAAAAATAAACACAATGGTTAATGTTTAAGTCACATAAGAGCGCATATTTTTGTTAATATTGACTGTCTACGTCATGAACCCTGAATGACTCACCCTTGACCTTGTCAATATTTGTAAATGACAATAAACCAAGAACCAATGAGGTGAAAGTCACGAAAGAAAGGAATATTTAAAATGTTCTTTTACAAACATTTGAAAAGGTTTTTGGCTTTTATTTACTGGTCCTCACTTTCTTTTTGATATCATCATACTGCTTTGGCTGGCGGTTGTGGTATTGAATCACGTGTGTGTCATTGTTGTAGTTGCTGAACTGTTAACAGAATTTTTCAGCTTTGCACACACAAATTCCTATAAATTACTGTCTTTCAGTTGGCTAAATATCACAACTGGACTTTTTTGTCAGTTCCAAATGTTTCACTATCCAAACGTAGCAAGAATGATCCTAGAGAACTCCTTCACTTAGATGACTGAAAATCTTCACTTAACTTACAGCATAATGAACCAGCAGCTGTGAAATATAAAACTTTTCAGACATACAGTTCAGCAAATCGGATGACAGCTGATTTTCAACAAAATATTTGTTTTTGTGCTGTAAGTTACACATCTGGGAAACCAGATCCAGCCTGTTATCTCTGATGTTGCATAACTCAAACATCTGTTTGTTTTAACATGATTGCAGATGTACATGATCACAGGCAATAAAAAGCAAGAAACACGTCCTTTATTGGGAGGAGTGACGTTTATCTGTTTCAAAAGGTATGTTGCACCAGAACGATCCTTATTATCAGGTGCTGGACTAAATATTCCAACTTTGGAAGGGCTGCAGCACCTTGGCCTGGAAAACTAGACTATGACGCAGAGAGCTGCAGCACAAACATACAGCACAGGTGTATAGAAATGCTTATGAAGCAGAATAATAATAAAGGGCATTTCAAAGCTATGTACCTATGTTATGTTATGATGGGATAGATACAGTTACATCATAAGATTATATTTACATGTCATATAAACATGATAAAAATATATTCTATTTTTTAAAAAAGTACATTACAGTATATTACAGATATGACATTTATATTAGGTAGTATACATGTCAGAAATAAAAACTGAGTTAGGTTACAGGCTACATGTTGAGGTATCCTTGAACAAGAAGTATGAAGTATGCCATTGCTGTTATTATTATTTATTTTTACTCTGTTACAATGTGATTTTCACTCAAAAGCAAAGATGTTAAACTTCAAGCATTTAAATCAAATTGATAGTCAACTTATCCATGTTTGGGGAAAATCCCATTTCAAGGAAATAGCCATGGAATCAAAATGACAGCGAACCATTCCCAGGAAGCATTTTAAAATGTTTGTTTGGGGGAATTTCCAAGCTGAAATATATCTAATATATATATCCTTTTATGTCCTGACATAAAAAACCCCCTGATTTGCACAAGTATCACAAAGTGGAAAAAGCTAAAACATTAAAAATTTTTACAGACTAAGAAGTACTTTGGAAGAGCAAAATAGGAATATATTGATTGTGTCATGGTGTTCGACTGGCATGCATGTTCAAAAGCATGAGGAGTCACATCAAGATGTTCCATCATTTCACAAAAGTGTTTGTAGTTTACGATATAGAATATATATATATAATATATATAGAATCACTACTGGTAAAATTTGTTATGCTGTATTTACACATATAGGCACATAGGATTTATTTTATTTTTAGGATGTATATAATATACTTTATGTAAACGTATATGTATGGAATAAACTGTATATATTAGCTACTATTCATTAATAAGGTTATTATTTATTATGGATGTATGTTTAGCATTATTAAAGGTTTTCCAGTGATGTAAGAAAGAGAACTAACATTTAAAAACTTTTCCAGTATTAGAAGTACCAACTACGTGTGTGACTTAAACATCTGCTTACCTCCCTGCCTTGTGTATCTGTGGGCTGTTTGTGGGGTCACAAAGGTCAGTGCATCACCAAGGATCCACCGGAGCAACAGCCTGCATTCAATGACACCAGCGAAGGGGGACACCTTACTCCCTATGATATCATATTACCTCTGACACTGAGACATTGTCTTTGGCCTCATTCCATTGGAAGTCATTGCAGAAATTTTCACACTTCTGAGGGATGTTCACAGTATCATGTGTGCAACATGTCTCACAGCCAGACTTATATGGGGAATTAGAGTTTAAACCATATCGTGTTTATGAAGCAACATTTATCTGATGTGTATTGTTTGTGTTCTCTATGCATGAGCAGGCAGAGGCTCAGGTGTAACACATACAATCCTCAACTCAAAGGGTGCTGGGTTTCTACCTGGTAGGGCCTGGCTTACACAGCTACTGTTACCTGGCTGCTCTCATCACTAATTCATCTGTGCTCTTCACCTCAAAGCCCTGAGCAGTTTGGTGGTTGGTTGGCTAAGCCAGCTGTAAGAGAGTGTTTCTCTCTCTGCCGGAGCAGTGTACCACAAGGACTCCAGAGGAGGTCCACACCTAAGCTGGGCCTAATGCAGAACGGGGAGGCTATGAGCCCACAGGATTCCAAGGTTGCAGGGACTGAGGACATGGAGGATAAGAAGACTCAGACACAAAACCAGAATCATGGGTGCATGGAGCCCACAGCGCCTCCACTTCCTCCTCCTTCACCACCACCTCCAGGGCCACCTGAATACCCAAGACCTAAGCTCATCTTCCACACCCAGCTGGCTCATGGGAGTCCCACAGGCCGCATCCATGGATTCACTAATGTCAAGGAGTTGTACGCTAAGATCGCAGAAGTGTTCAACATCTCCCCTTCAGAGGTAAAAAAAAAAACAGCTAACAAAATTAGTAAATACAATCAAGCCATTTAGTGGCATTTAAAGTTTTGCTGAAAATGATCAAGAGTAAAAAAATGTTTGTGTTCCCTTCTTGCATTTCTTGTCTGGCAGGACAGCTGCAAATACGTGTTAGGTTTCCATTCTAGTCTTTTTCCATGATGCACTATTGAAGATAATTTGGCCTCGCTAGTCTGCCAGACTTTATACTCATCTGTGCCTTGACCAGGATCAATATGGGAAACAATTAACCAGATAATGTAGTGAGTAAACACCACACATACTGTATTGCACAAGATACAGTAATGAAAGTGAAAACACTACCTATTTTGCCTAATTCATTGGAAGTAATGTTATTGTTTATGATGCACAGACTGAAAAAACAAAACTTTTCCTGGTACAATATAGACATATCCATCTACGTTTATCAGTGTTGTGTCCAGGAAGGTTTTATATCAGCTGATACAAAAAAATGGCAAATGGTCAGATGGTCAAATAAAAAGTATATTTTAAAATGAGCAATGACTTAGTATAGAAGTCAGATAATCCATATGAGTTAATAGGTTAAAATATTGGAACCTGCACTTCTCACATTATAAACATCATGACATCATTATACCCTTTGAGCCTTATAAATGGCCAAACCTTTGAAACTCAGTTTAAAACAGTTTTATAGTGTTGTATCATCCAAGTCTAATCCTATATAAAACCTTCATTCTGTCATTAGGGTTATTTTGTTAGACTTGATAAAGTGCTTCACAGAGTCACATAGAATATTAAAATACACTAGTTGTTGATAATTGCCTTTAAAACACCACATTTTATATGTAAGGAGACATTAATGGTGAAATCCAAGAAATTTGTATTTCCAAAATAATTATACAACATTATAGGACTACATACTTAATTCATAGCACTGTAATGTGTCAAAAATGTGTTTGACCTTACAAGGTCAGAATCTTTGAGAAGACGTCTACTTACTAGACCTTTGGGAGGTCAGGCGTGACCAAACCACACTGCAGTCTGATACTGCTCTAAATAAACTTAACAACAAAGGGCCACAAGCTCTTCAGTTTTCTCTGCAGAAATGAGTTTAGTGAACTAAACTATGGTAAATATACTGGAAACATTAAAAATCAATCAGTATTATAGATTCACATAAATTAACACTGAAAGTTACAGTCAAAATACTGTTGCTTGTATGTGCAGTGTGATATTACAGTGCTAAATGATAAACTATGAAAAGATTTTAACCTTAAAGTTTAGCATTAGATGCTCTTCTGCAGCATTCTACATTATATTACAGTAACATACTCAATAATAGAACGATAAATATTTGATATTGACTTTATCTAATACATATCAGTAGGGTTATGAAGGCCACCATGAAGGCTTTCCTATCTGCATATTGCTACCTGTTGAACATAAACAACTGGAGATGAAGTGATATAGACATGGGCCGATGTACATTCCACAGAATGTAACCTTGATGATCTTATCACATCACACCAGACATGATAATGTCTTATGGGTTGGCCTCTTTCCTTTTGTTATGCAAGTTTCCATTCACAAATGCTAAATGGTGAATGTCTATTGTAAGGAGTCTATCAAACAAATTCAATTACAATACATTAATCAGTTCCTTTAAACCCTTCCCTATATCCCTTTTATCTATTTTGTCACATTAACATATAACACATATACAGCGTGACTTAGCTGTCATTAGCATCATCAAATCATCTGCTATTGTTACATTATCAACAGGGCAGCATGGTGGATAACAGGTATCACATGGGTATCAAAGTGTTGTGTGGAGTTTGTGTGAAATTCATTGTATGTTCTACGTAACAGGCAGATACTCTTGGATTAGAAATGTCTGTGATCGTGTGTCTCTGTGGACACATGTAAAGACAACTATTAATAGTTAGCAATAAGGGTTGTAGTCTGTAAACTGAAACAAATATTGCTAATGTTTCAAAACAGACTGGGCTGTCCCTTTTTACAGTTCAAATCTGATGTTATATTGCATAAGAAGTTTGATAAATTTACCACTAGTCTTCTCAGAATATACAATTTAACATGCAAAAATTATTCAATAACTATTGGTTTAATTTAAAAATTGGATGTTATTTGAAAAAGAGTTTATTTACCAACCTATATATCCTGTACATAAAAAACCTTGATCTATGGTCAGACTTATAAAGACCTTCTGTGAGAACTATTAGCCAATCAGTGATAGTGAGAAGTACAGCAGTGTCCTTGAACTGCTGTAGACTGACAAGAAGCAGTGTAAGGTTACAGCTCAGCTAGATGCCAGTGAAGACATTGGACTGCAGTCAGGTTGTTCCCAACTGCCAGGAGAATAGCTAAAAGCAATATCAGGAACTGCTTCAACAGAGATAACAGTTAGTTCAGGTTATCTTGAATTTCCGTTATGAATCATAAAGTTAAACTTTAACTTCTTACTTTGAAGATTGAACAAAAACAAAAGTTATTTTTAATATTGA
This sequence comes from Ctenopoma kingsleyae, assembly GCA_032353495.1. NCBI lineage: Eukaryota > Metazoa > Chordata > Actinopteri > Anabantiformes > Anabantidae > Ctenopoma > Ctenopoma kingsleyae. The sequence continues at coordinate 16,121,924 of JAUBNQ010000020.1, forward strand.
TATATGTTGAATGGTTAGTTCTGTAGAAGAAAAAGTCTTGATCTTCAGTGTATGTTACTATCACCTACTTGTGATTCTTAATTCAACCGCTTTATGGTAAACTTTTAAAAGAAGGGACAACAGTCTAATTAGCTAGCTAGGTAGGTAGCATGACTCATTTTTGCTTAAACATCAAGCCTGAAATATAAAAAGACTCTTAATGAGGTATCACAGTTAGGGCTCATAACAAAATGGCCACAATAGCAAAACCGAATTATTTGGCTCTACTGCCATCTGCTGTGTAATCTCTATACAGCAGCGCTAAAGAAATTGTAATGGCCCCCAATTTGCTTTGTAGTAGAACAAAGAAAGTTAAATACAGCAAAAACACAACAAACACTGTAACACTTATTTACTCCTCACAATGATTAGCCTATATATTCAGCTTTAATTACATGACATTTAAATATGTGAGGAAATACTGTTCCTAAACATAATGTACTTTGTCAGGGCTGATCAACTAATATAATGCCAAAAAGCTATCATCAGAGTTTAGTGTGTCAATGATTAATTCAATTATAGGAGAAATATTAAATGAATTATTGACACATATCTATCATATTCAAAGACTGTGAGTTGAGTAGTAGAACAGAGTAGAGAATTAATGCTATTATAACCAACTTGCTTTCTGTGTCCATTCTTGTACCAAAACAGTTAGATTAATAAAATACTATTAAATATATAAACAAATGGGGTCCTGAACTTGTTTATAAAGCAGCAATAAGACCTAATGTTTCAGGTCTCCTTGCACTATTGAATTATTCTGTTGATTTCTGTTGTTCTATTGTTTAATTCCATCGTGTTTTACTTTTGCATATGTATGCATGGTATTGGAATTTGAAGTTAATTATGTAAACATTTAAATTTGTCCATTTTCTTTGCATTAGATCTTGTTCTGCACCCTCAACTCTCATAAAGTAGACATGCAGAAGCTACTGGGTGGACAGATCGGGCTGGAAGACTTCATCTTTGCTCATGTTAGAGGAGAAACCAAAGAGGTGGAGGTAACAAAGACAGAAGATGCACTGGGCCTCACCATCACAGACAATGGCGCTGGATATGCTTTCATTAAGGTGAATGAGTCTTAAAGCAGAATGGGCTGAAGAGCAGTAAATATACAGCAGCTTTGTATCTTCATTTAATCAGCCAAAAATTTTAGTCCACACAAAATATTAAAGTACAATACATGCCAAATTGAAGTATTGTACTTCTATAAGGAGTACTTTAATCTGAAGTTATTCATGTTTCCCACCTCCTATCACTGTTTTTTTTTCAACAGGTACCTGTTCGGGTGATTTTCACCCCACGTTAGTGATAGAGGGTGTAAAAAAATGAAACATCAGGGAATTGAAAAAAAACAACAACTTATGGAGTGGGGAACTTGCTCTTCGGTCCACCTGTTCCTGGGACATTTGAACATTTTCAGTGACATTTTCAGTGAAAGAACAGTCTCCTTATGTATGAAAAATGTTGTCTCTCACTAACTTCGGGTGAAAATCACCCGAACACGCCTGTTGAAAAAAAATAGTGAGTGAGAAGAGTGAAGATACCTGAGATCCCAGACCAATCAGACAGCAGCAACACAATGAAAATCATGTGAACAAAATTTGGTGGGTGAAAATCTCCAGACGATAGTGTTTAATCAAACTAACTAAACATGTGTTTAGTTTGTAAAGCTTCAAGTCTGCAAATTAAATATATAAACCCTAGAACAATTATCTAAGGGGGCTCCAAACTGGGCATCAATGCTTGTATAAAATTTTAGTCTGTTTTTTCAGAGAATAAAAGAAGGCAGCACCATAGATCGATTGAAAACTGTATGCATTGGTGACCACATCGAGGCCATCAATGACCAGAGCATTGTAGGGTGTCGACACTATGAGGTGGCCAAGATGCTAAAAGAGCAACGCAGAGGCATACCCTTCACTCTCCGACTGGTTGAGCCCAAGAAGGCCTTTGGTGAGTGGAAAATGTTTTGTGTCGTGTGAGATTTAAAGTTGTGTGCAAAACACATGGAGACTAGAAATTGTAAACACATACCTCTGACTCAAAGATGTTGGTTAAGATCAAAGAGACATGATTATGTAAATATCATTAGTGTCAGAAACTGAAAAGCTCCTCCAGGATTTATTATTTATTGTGGTGCTGCCCATGGAAGTTGTAGGGCCCACAGCTGATTCCCAATAATCTGTTGTCCTCAGTTGTCCTCACAGGAAGTGGTTACATAAACATGTTAGAGTTCTCGTTCTCTCCTGAGCATGCAAAAGTTATTAAACTGTGGCAGTCAGCTGCAAAGCTGATGGCTTGTTGCAGAGGGGGCGAAGACCAGTAGTGGGTCCTTATGGGCTGTGTGAAGATGCAAGATGGATCCAACTTACACAGACAGGAGGGCGAAATGAAGACAAGTTATGTGTGCTAACTGTGCCACGTGGATTTATCATTAACCTGCTGATATTTAAGTAACACAACTGCTGATACATTATTTCAGAACCATGGCTGGAGCCATGGATTTTACAATGGCTTGATCACAGTCAGATAAAAGAAAAGAAGTGAGGCACACATCAGTCTATCTGACTGAACATGCATTTTTGTTGTTGAGCTGAATGGTGGCGGTGACTGTTAAGCCAGAAGGATTTTGTGTCACATTAAATGCTCTTTCCTTAACACGTTTCTGACATGCAAGAGTTTCTTATCTTAAACCAGCTGAAGATTGTGTAGTAGTCTGTAGAATAGGCAAGATCTGGTAAGAGTGTCAAGCTAATGACATTTGATAATTAATCAATTTTTTCTCTTAGGTTTATAATATAAAATATATTACATTTCCTCTAAAATGTGTTAAATATAAATAATAAATTAATCAAATGCTGAACTCTACTACGAATTCAGTTTTTACACTGTGCCCCCATGTTCCACCTTAATGCCAAAAAACATCTAAACCTCATAACAAGTGGTTGAAATCTCTTCTGACTTGAATATTAAACTCACATTGGTCTTCAAATTGTAGTAAAGAAATACCTTGTACCACCCTAAGTCACTGACAGGTACAGTAGTTTAGATGAGGCAGGTTACAATGAGATCATCTGATAAGGTTTAGTAAAATACCAGATGAACACTGGTTGATGGCCAAGCAAAAAAAATGCTGTTATACAAAACAAATATGTGAGAACTTTGAACCCATGACCTTTTTGTAGGGAAAAGTTATTTTTACCATGTGGTCATCATCCTTTCTTTGCTCATTTGAGAAATACTTGTCCTGTGAAATGTACAAGAAGTTACTAATTCATTGTGTCTGACTCAGAACATGGAGAGAACAGAGCAAAGTTCTGGGTCTTGACTAGAGTCCAGCTCTCTCGCTTATCAGACAGGAAACCAAAGCCATGGTCAAAGGGCTGACATCCTGCTAACAATGAGTATCTAGTAGAATATTGTTACCACACAAGTGCTGGGAAACTGCAAAATAACTGACAAAACAATCTCAACTCAAGGTCCACTTACTTGTTCAGTTGTTCAGTTTGTTGACCTTTTGACTTACTGTATCTCGCTCAGTTTCATGTTATGTTATGTTATGATCAAACTCAACTTAAATGTTTGTGGTATGAACTGAAATAAAGAAATGTCAAACAAAACAGAAAAATAAAAAAATTTATTTACTAAAGACCTGTAAAAAATTTTTTGACTGTGTGTATTATCAAACCACACGTCATCTGGTAAATTGCCATAGGCATACAGAAGCTTTGTCTATAGAGGAGCAGTTTAGTATCTGGTAAAACTGATGAGCAAAGCAAAACACATCCTCATTTCCACTTATAAACTTGTCAGTCACAGAGTTCATGGATGTATCTGTTATTAACCAAAATACACACCAGTCACACCAGCTCTCTGCCAAATTTGAATAAGATGAATTAGATTTAATGTGTAAATGATTGAATCCTGAATTCTAAAATAACTCGGGCTTCATTAAGGCCCCCGAATCTCACAAATACTGTATCTTATCTATAAAAAACTGATATTTTCTACATCACAATTGTGGACCAACTGGCTGCCATCACCAGTGATGACGTGGTAATAAATTCCTGTAGATGTCAGCCACTGATTCACAGTCAGCAACTATGCTGTTAACTTTACTTTACTTTACTTGGCAGACGCTTTTATCCAAAGCGACTTACAAGGAGAAGACGCAAGCAAAACAAAACAAAGACGAAAAAATAAACAGATGGAACAGACTTCCATGAGTCACACTCATCAAAGAAGATGCTAATGAAATCATATAAACATTACTGACTCCACAACACTTTTTGTTTTCTGTGTCACCATAATCAACCAGACAGTGAATTAGAAAATTCTTCCTTTCTACCCAATTTACCAAGCATCACAAAAACTGATCCAATTAACAGTTGTTGAATATTGTTTGTCTTGTGTGAGTACATATCAGAACAAAGGAATATGAATTATTTAGTATTATTTTGGTAATTGTTAAATGTGTTTTACAAAATCACAGTGTAGAATGGATGTATATGAAAGATTTTTGTTTTTTTAGCAGCACAGCAATTTCTTGGGAACACATTATTAATAGATTTCTTGCTGTTTGTGTGTGTGTGTGTGATTAGACATGATTGGAATGAGGACCAGAGCACCAAAATCTAATGAGGGAAAGATGGTAAATGGGAGGGAAACGCTCCGTCTTCGCTCAAAGGGTGCAGCTACAGTTCAGGAAGTGGTGAGTTTCAGATGTTCTGCTAGACAATAACTTATTTAATATCACAATGTTCTTAAATGTGGTGACACATATACATAACACAAAGTTGACTCGCATGTCAGTCACTAAAATCCTACTGCCCCTTGCAGGACAGTGTCACGGTCACCAATGTGTACCTTTTCTTCAAATGTAGCTGTTAGTAGTCTAGGGGAACGTACACATAATGCCGTACATATCAGAACCAGTCCACTAGACCACAGGTGCTGCCAGACCAGAGAATGAGGCTTAAGCTTACCGCCACTTACATCTAACACCCGACCATGTCCAATGGCTCACTTCGTGGGGCTCCACCTGTTGCCACGGTGTCTTTCAGCCCACACCTGCGGGCTCCAACCAGGTCGGCGTCGCTACGGGGTCTCTGGCCTCATGCTGCATGGCATGTCTGCCTCCACCTTGGGTCAGCTCTGACACGGGGTTTCCACTTAGTTCATTTATTTATTTTATTATCAAACGAAACAAAACTCAAACACAATAAGTCTCTCATGAGAGGAAGGATTCTTCTCGACTGTTCACAGCATTTGCCACCAAACGCCGTCTGACTAATCCCTCACTCAGTCCCCATTTTCCAAAAACTCCACTCTTGCCCCAGCTGAGGACCATGTCTTTAATTGCTTACCCCAGGACTCCACATAGCTCGCGCCCACTTCCCAATCTGACAGCAGATAAGCATTTTAAGTATACGTGGGACCGTGACACCAGTAATGACCTGAACTGAACCGACTATCCCAACTGGACTCCAATCAGACACAAACTAAAAAGCACACACACAGTCACATCATATCCATTATTCCTTATTAAACAACGCTTCTTAGCTTTGTGGGAAGTGACCTCTCTAAACAATGTGTTTCCTATTTCCTTTACTTCATTGCAGAATGTTCCACAATACACTGATCTGTGATGTGAACCCACAGACCACTTGCATTGGAAGAAGTTTGAACGGTGAAAATATTTTCTGGTTTCCAAGAACTGACTTAAATTTAGAACATTCCACAACCAAACAGTTAATAATGAGCAACACAGGTTTGAGGATCAGTAAGATTTCATTATCTATAAACCCTCATGTACTACACAGTTGCTTTGGCAAGTTTCCAGACCCCTTCACTTTCTTCAAACTCGCTAACTGAAATGTAAACTTAATTTTTAAAAATGTAAAAATAGCATTTTTTCCTCATAGAAAGTTGAGTCTGTTCATGGACAAAGTTTTTTAGTGGGAGATATATTTTAAGACTCATCCAAGTCTCTTCCTCAGTCTCAACTGACTGCAGGTTTCCCCAAACC
>JAUBNQ010000020.1:16146315-16163990 GCA_032353495.1 Ctenopoma kingsleyae
ACAGAGATAAGCAATTCTTTTATGAAAATCTTTTTTTATCACCCGTTATTTATCTGTAAATACAAGTTATGGTACAACTAAACAGCATTCAGCATGTCTGCTTCTATCTCTATGACCTTTACTTTACTTGGCAGACGCTTTGTAAGCGACTTACAAGGAGAAGACACAAGCAATTACCATTCGGGTTCTGTCAATTCTGAGTTACTACAAACTAAGAGCCATGATAAGACCCAACTTGACCTCTTTCTTCTTCTTCCTACCACTCCCATTCTCCTCATTTCAACAGTCCTATTAAAATTTGTATATCCATATTTGACATGCACACATATACACAATTTGTTATTATCACCATGAAATAAATGAGAGAATCTTACACTTTTTCATAAGACATGTACATGTCGGTGCTACTACTATGGGGTTTCAGTGTTTTGTCCAAGGACACCTCAACACAAAGCCAGGAGGAACTGAGAATCGAACCATTGACCCTGGAGTTCATTGATGACTACTCTACCAACTGAACTACTGCCACTTCATATTTTTCATTACCTTATACTTGGTCACTGGACCCATTGTTTAACTACAGACCAACCTGTGACTCCTATTATCATTACAATTCAGTTTGCATGCATCAGTTGCTACCATTCTGTTTGCAGTATAAATTACACATAGAAGTATCCCATTGTTCTCTTTGTAGCTTACCTGCTCTTACCCATTCTGTCGGCCTCCAAGCTCACTGTATCCTAGTAAATTATATTATGCTCCTCTCCAGCTAACACCTTAAAAGGATTCTGAGTGGTTTCCTCAACATTATGCAAACTCAGGCCAGACCATAGTAGGACTACTGGCACCTAAACTCGTGTCTGTCTCAAAATAATATTTTCCACACTCACACGAACACAAACATGTCTTCTCTACGTCTCTGTCATAGACAAACACACACACAGACACATAGAAAGACACACACACTCCCTCTGATTTGGATTTATTTTACACAACCACACTCACACATCTACTATCACACTGTTTACCGTATATGTACCTTCATGCAATTCATACAGTATCCAGCATTTTAATTAACCTATATGTAATATCCCATCAGTATATCAGTATAATAGAACAGATCAGATTTAATCTTTGAATCAAATTGGAGTATGATATTTGTCTACAAGTGACTAATCTTTCTGACTCACACCCCACAAATATTTCATTAAATTCAATTCTAGGCAAAGAGCTGTGAACATTTCAATCATAAGCAAATATCTCTAATTTTTCATTACAGACTTTCATGGTCTAGTAATTACCATTAATGTGGTGATATTTGATATTGAACATGCCAATGGACCGAATTTAGATTATTCATTTATTTTAACTCCCACCTACATAACCATGTAATTTCTAGAATTGTAATCAAAGGATAATTTAATGCAGTTGCTAACCATTTGTTGGAGAGAGAAATTTAAGAAATTTTACTTTTTCATTATTCTTATTTTGCAGCCACTGACAAGATACAAGAAGAAGTATACCAATCAACTAACTGCTGTTAAAACACTCAGGTCATGTCGATTAGCTTTAATTAAGATTGCTCTGCTGAAGTTGTTCACTAAGAGAGATTCTCAGCTCTTGGAAAAGTCCCCAGCCCCAGTAAACTAGCAAAGTACAAAGGAAAGTGATTAATGCTCTGTTATCTTTGGATGAAACTTTATCTGAAATACACAAACATACAGGGAATTCAGGAACTAACAACTACAACAACACACGCAAACACACACACTGTTGTCTTTCCATTAACCCTCAAATAGGCCATGGAAGTAGTGAGCACCAGCCAAAATGTTCTCACTCTGATAGAAACATACTGTTTTTGGTCCTCACTATGCAGAAAGATCACTCATTCACTTGCTCACTCAGTCTATCATCCATTTCTGTAGCTTACAAACACAACAGTCTCAAGTATGCAGTTGTGTTTCACTTTAATGAGCTGTAAAAGTCTAGCAGAAAATGTACAGAGCCAAATTGCATAAAAAAAACTACTAACTGAACTTTGCATGAACCCAGTCAGCAGGTCATACTAGTGGCAAGTGTCTCCAGATGCTGCACAGATACAACAAATATGTTTTTTTGTTCTAACGCTAAAAACTCTAAACAAGGTGCCAATATATTCTATAATACAGTATGGAAAATGCCTGAGAGAATTTCTTTCAGTCTCCTTGCAGACACATCCACACCTTGAAACAACTGTGCCTCATTTCAATCTCATCCATCTGTGGTGGCACATTGAAACACATGTGTAGAGCCTAATTACTGCAAGTGAATGGCATGAGTCATGTGACTAATACATGTTGATGTGGTTTTTACTTAGTGAACTGGGGAACCTTTTGTCATTACAATTAGTATATCAAAATTTGTGACTTATTTAATAGAGTTCACAGTGATACAGTTTTGCAAATGCTTGTAATGAGGTGGACACAGTGGCAGACCACATGGCTGGTGATGGGCACAAAGCAACTACAGGAATCTAATTTAAGTAATTACAATCTCTCTAACTGCATGATGTTTTCTAAATATACCACATTTGAAACATTAAAAGTTAAGATTTTGATTTGATGCTTTTTTACCAAATGGTTTAAAAGTGGGTGATCAGTGGTGCTTTAGGAAACATAGGTGTTACACACTATCAGTTAAAGGTTTGGACACACTTTTTCTTTCAGTGTTTTTTGATTACTTGTATAATTTATATATATAATTGAATAATCAAAAATTTAAAACATATTCTAGGTTATTTAACAAGTTTTTGTTGGCCACATAATTCTGTGTCATTGTTTAAATTTCTTCAGTATTAATATACAATGTTAAAAATAATAAAAATAAAGAAAAACCACTGACGGAGAAAGTATGTCCAAATGTTTGACTTGTAGTGTTTATTGGATGTGAATCAATGAGCAACAGCACTGAAGTAAGTAAGATTTCACCCTGCAAGCAATTCAATATACTGTGGGTTAGAGCTAAACACCTGAAATAGAGAAAATGTTATCTACCTTATTAGCCTGAGGTTAATAAAGCATGAGATCCAGTAAAAAAACAACTCCCACAAAAAAAAAGTCATTTTTACATTCACAACTACTACTTAAGTAGAATTTGCACATACAGCATATACTCTTAAAAGACTTAAAATAACTTTACAGGCCCAGTGGAGAGCTGTTCATGATGCCCCGTTGTCCCTAACATCATCTAACTCTTTCACAGAAGCACAAAGGCCACAAGCACTAAATGTGTCACAGAGGTTCTCTTTGTCATTGTAATGGAAAATATGCTCTTTTTTTAAGCGAGAGCCCTCGCATGAAACATGGCCAAGCTGTGGTTGCCTTATCTTACAGTGTTTTAGACAATCTAATTATATCAATTAAAGCATATCACACACACACAAATAACTAAACAACAAGGCAGACAGTTCAGATCCCACAAAAACAACTCAAAGACAAACCATAAAGTAAAATCCACAACTGTCCATAATAAACATCCACAGCAATTACAGACTGACTTTCCAAATTAACATGGCATGCCCTACTTTTCTGCACACTAAGGAATTATTATCAACTTTACAAATGTGTTTACAATACTTTTCTTTCTACTTTCAAATAAAGTGGAAGCCACTGCATTCTTAAAAAACTGTGATGACCTCATTCTCATGGCCAGACGCATTTTCTTATTTTGCTCCTAAAACCCACATATATGTCACAAAGGAACACGGACAGAGAGCCTTGTTTATTATGTGGTGAACTTCAGTGGACGCTGTGGTTAGTGAACGCCCTCTTTTTACACGGCTCATACTTGTGGGTTCAAGTTGAGTGAACACTGAATTTTCACCAGGTTGCAGGGTAGAACATGTAAAACCCCAGTTAGAGAGTTTTGTGATCATAGAGGTAGAAATATAATACACTGTCATATTTTTCATTTTTCTCATGATTTAAGTGTGTTCAATCAGACTTTGTGTACAGGAAGGCTTTACCTGTTGTTTTATTCTCTGCCACCATTCTTGTGCTTTCTCCTGTTACAGAACCATTGTCCCTACAGTACTCGGCATATTTTCTAACAAACTGAATGTTTTAGCTGGCATTTGAGACCGTCGTCCAACTGGCTGAAGCATGGTCTGGAAAGTTATTTAACAACACCATTTCTTGTCCTTGTATGGATGTATATACAAAGGAAGATGTGACTTTCTTCTCAGACTCAGAGCCAGAATTACTTCCCACTTATTGTATTCAAACATGTTATCTAGAGATCACATCACAGAATGGTTTGAGGGCTACTTCATGACGAACATAATTTGTCAGGCTGTAAATAATCAAAATCTTGAGCCAAACATGGCAAAAATGAGTAACGCTAGTATAGTATATTTCTGCACTTACACGTGATGGCCATATAGGAAACTCAAGCTTAAGTTTAATTATTATTAATTCAGTAATTAATACTATTATTATTAATTAATTATTAGAATTGTATAATTTTAAGGTGAATGATTTCTTATTTTAAGAACAAAGCAACTGACTGTGACTGTGCACTGTTTTGTAATTTCCACCTGTCAAACAAAAATATTACACAAGTGTAAGATTTGACATGTTGGTGAAGCTAAATGAAAAAGATTAATCCTGTGGTGACCATGAATGTATGTGGCAAATATCATGGATGTCCATCAAATATTTCTAGACATAATTTACTGTTGACCAGTGATGGACCAGTCATTCAGAAGAGCAGTTAGTGCAGAACAGCAAAGTGAGAGGAAGAAATAGAAATGGTGTGTAGAGAGGTCAAAGTGAGGTAAAAAGAGAGAAGCCTTTCTTCCCTCAGCAAAAGGAATGTTTTAATAGCAGCAATCAGTCAGTAGTATAGCTGTGCTTGGACATAGAGAGACAGAAAGAATGGAGGGGAAGGAACACAAGACAGATTGTAGGAAATAACAGTACAAAGGCATAAACACAGAAGTCATGTCACTTTGCATTTTAAAATGCCACCATTTACTGGTGGCAGATGCTCAGACAGTCCCAGTAGGAAGAAATGATGGAAATATCACCACAGGTGATATATAGTATATATAGGGTTGTGGGAGTGCTGGAGCCTAGCCCATCATTTAGCCCATCAACCATGTCTAAATGTCTAAACGCACAGATTCCACATGTTGGTGTATAAAATGAAATGTGCAATTCAAAGCTGAAAACCATTACCAAGAATAAATCTTAATGGTCTAATTAGCCTAGAGAAAGCAAGAGCCTCTGGAGAAGACAATACATTTCAATAGATCATCTATGTTAATCTCTTATTTAATTGAAAGAAAATTGCTCTTCAGCATGGTTAGAAGAATTATGAATTACTAGACAATGTCCTGCAGATGGCAGCAAAGGCATTTGAGAGACGTGTCGGTGGGGTTCCTTTCTTTCAGGAGAGAAGCCAAAGTCAAATTACAGTTTAAAGAGCAGTTGATTTAAAGTGTAATTTTTTATTTCTTTTTTTTTACAACGTGTATTCTTTGAATGGTTTTAATTGTTATAATGTGATCTATTAATGTATGCATATATTTATCTATCTCTCAATTTAAAAATAGATCTGTTTATCATGTTTCATCACTCTGCTTTCGAGCCATGGCAGTCAGTGATAAGGATTTGACAGCAAGATGGAGTAGAGCCATCACTTTTACTTGGAAAATACTCTGAGGTAGTAGTAGAGAACCTTCTGTCTCTACATTTTATGTATGTAAAGCTGCTCCTTGGCTGCACATTTACATCATCAAGATCTCAAGAGCTGCTTTCTCCTCTGTGAATCAGTAGGCATGTGCTATAGTACCCCTCTGATACCTTTACTATTCTGGCTACAGTTCAAATGTCAGTAACTTTCTTATTACAAAAGGTGGCCATAAACACCTAATAGTCTGTCATGAATATTTTAGATCCCTGAATACCATACAGAAATGACCTCTGGAAAACAAGGCACATCTCAGACAGATAACCTCCACAGCTGGTGCAACATGAGGCTCCCTTTCCTGGTTCTTTTGGCTTTTTTGTGGCATGATTGGATTGATTTGTCATTTGCAACAGAAAGAGCTTGGCCACGGGGCTGTGGATAATCCAATTTATCGCTTTGCCATTTATTACAAATTTCTGTGGCTTTTGGGTCCACTGTCACATCGATTCCTTGATTGCTTGCTTAGCTGGGTCCTAATGAGCTGCTGTCTGAATCACTGCATAATCACCGCCCTAATTCACTTCCTCGCCTACCCTTACACTCGGTCTGTTGGCTTGCCACTATTACAAAAGAATGGACTGAAACACTGCTCTCCGAGCAGACAATTAGTAACATCATCCTTGAAACAGGGAGTCATTCTGCTTATATTACCCTTTAATCAATGACAGTCCTCTTGCAGCTTAGCAGAATTTTGTAGCAGATTTCTGATTCAGGTGATGATGAGCTTTGTGCCACATCATCTGCAGCTGATCTATGTGTGAGTTAAATCGTCATGAACTGTGAAGTGTTAGGAAATGTTGGGATAGCCCCAAGAAATCCTCCATCCTAAATACCCATACAATACAACTAGATTCCTCTTCTTCTAGATTCTTTTTTATAATTAAAGTTTATGTAACACTTTACAGAGGATTACAGTAGTACACAGGAAGATGTACAGCAAGTAAAAGAGTAAATTTACACTTAAGACATTATGTTCTTAAGTACTGTACATACTGAATCCAAACTTTGTAACTACCTGGGAAAAAACGGTAAACATGAAACTAACTAATCTGAAACTTTCACTGTGATGATGAGATTCTCTCATATACTTTCAATGTTTCAAAAACAAAACAAACAGTGACACAATAATCCTCCTTAATCAAAACTCCTTAGGTCAGTGAAAAGCTACTAGACGTCATACTTGTTAGGTTGAAATATTTAACTACTTATCAAAGTAGCTTCTTCAGTCTGAAAGTTGCTAAGAGACCACTAATTTATCCTCCAGGTTGGTTTCACTTCACACCTGCCCTTAATAGGCTTGTTAGGTGAAACAATAGCAGGGCAGGGTGTGGGTAGATGTAACAGTCAAACCTCTGACAACCCTCCTTCCCCCATAACATGCCTTGTTAAGTGTTGCCAACCTGGTGGAGGTGTGAATTGTGCTTGATTTTCTTGGGTATGGTTGAAAGGGCAGCGTGATAAATTGAAGAGACGTTATGCTTGAGGCCTCCACCTCTGTTGAGTGAAGGGGTATTTATTTGCACATGCAAAGCTTCCTGCACCCCTTCCAGACAAAACTGCCCTGTACATATTTGTGTTAGTATAGATACACAGAAGTGTACTTATATATACTAAATAATAAATAGCAATTGTGAATAATTAGACTTTAACATATTGACTGTACTCTAAACTGAATGTAAGGGAAATTTCATTTGCAACATTTTACTTTCATATTTTCACGTGGGGTTCACTTGAGGATTGATGAACGAGCAAATACCACCAGGTGAAGGTTTACCTCTGCACCAATATCAGCCTGTCTGGTTGGCATTTATCAAGGATGAATAGGGGCTTAAGGATCAGGATATGTTTGTGAAGAGGCTGGTGGATAAATATAGGAGGATGCTAATCAATCTATCTGTTGAGAAAAGAAGTCCATCATTTGTGTGTTTTTGTCACTTGTCCTGCAGTAAAGACTTTTTCAGTACAGGTCCCAGGAATTAATGATGCACAAAGGGCTGGCATAGTCACAGCCATCACAATTAAATAACTCCTACCAGCTATTTGCATATTAAATACAGGTTGGGATATTGGAAGAGAGATATCTAGAAAGAGAAATCACTGGTAAAATGGTTTTCAGACAACATTTCTTTAATACAAAGTCAACATATCTACATACACAGTGGCTTTAAACCAATTATTGTTTCAGTTAGAAGTAACAGTTTGAAAGTGATAGCACTTGGCCCTCATACAAAGGAAAAACTATTTTGCTGAGTTTGGGTTCTTCTTCATTTCGTGGTATGTACTGTATATGTTCTATTCTTTGTGATGTCATTTTTTGTTAGTGTTTTTTTTTTGTTAGTCCCTCCCCCACAGATATTCAGCAACATATTCCAGTAAGTTTGGCGGCTGTTTTCAAAAGTCTAGCATCTTTACATGAAGTCAAAAGAGTAAAACATTGCACAAGCTTCCAAAGACTTCCAGGGTTTCAGTTTTGCCATGGGCCCTTTTTTTTAAATCAGTCTTTGAGTTCCAAAGGTCTTCAGTTCAGGATTTTAGTTCGTTATGAAAAATCACAAGGTTCCCACTATTCAGAAATGATGTGCTGGAAATGTGAATTTGCAGCAAGTTTTTGGTTGTCTTGGTCTTCCCCTGGATGCACCGTACTGCTCTGTTTCAGTGAGTCCCTTTTTCTTTCTGCATCCCATGATGAAACATGGTCAAACAAAAACACAGTATGGATCAATACAATGCTTAAGAGCTGCACAAGGGAGAAAGTAAATCAACATGCCATGTTGCATTTCAACTATGTATGGGCTTTAGCATAGCTGCATTTGTCCACAAGCCAACTACACATTGATGGTTAACACATGGGCACGCTGAAACAGCTGGGGACTATTTCAGGGTTTGTGGGAAACTTTTAAGGAATGAATAGTGCCTTTGGGAGCAATGGCTTCTTGAAGTAGCAGAGGAATGAATTAATCTACAAATGTGTAATGCCTTTTTGTTGGAATCTGAGTCTATTTTAACATGGTCAGTTTTTAAACAGTTCTGGTTGTTTTAGACTTGTACTAATTCTTGTCCACTTTAAGAATGCAAAAGTAACAGATCCTTAACTTTATAGCTGATTAGCAATTCAAATGGTTAGTTAGTGGACTAACCTCCCAGTCTTGGCTAAATTATACCAGCAGATTATTGATGTTGATTTCATGCCCTCATTGAGGTTATAGGTGTGAGAACAGAAGCTGGCGTGTTTCCCAGTTTAACTGCTAGCAGGGGAAATTAAAGGCAAGAAAAAACATGTGGTAATTAAAGACCAGGGAGCAGGGCTAGAGAAAGAAGGAGAGAAAACAGACTTTACAAACATCAGGAAGTTGGATATAAGCATGACCTCAGTCTTCGTAATTCTGTCCTCATGTAAAGTATGAGATCTTGAGGGTCAAATGATACAAATACATATAATCTATATATTTGTTTATTTACAGTTATATTCTAGATCATAGTGGATATCTAACAAAATGAATGGCCACATTATGTCTGAAAATAATAAAGTAAAAAATGAGAAAACGTAGGATTTTTCTTTAAAAACTGAGGGTCATAGTTTGTACATGATCATACAAGGTACAGTACATCAAACTGGGCTGACAAAGAAAACAAAAAAAAGGAAAAAAAAAGGTCAATGATGAAATTTTTTGATTGATTAGATATTTTGAAACCAGTTCATCAACAGTTGCCCAAAAAATACTAATGCCTACCAGTTAATAATAATAATACAGAATTTCAAAAGGTTTCAAAATGGCATCTCCTCATCGGCACAGGATCTACCCAGGGGTAGAGGTTAAACATTGGTGAGTGGAGGCAGAGGATTCAAGCATGGTGCTGACATAACCTTCACTCTTCCTCAAGAAACACACAAGTATCTAAGATGACATAAAATAAACACAAACAAAAGAAAATTATTTTCAAACATGAGCACGGGCTGGTATAAAAAAGATGAGGAGAAAATTTTAATTCATACTAAGTGTTTGGATATATCTTTATATTCTGCTTTTAAATATATATGCATGTGTGAGTGTGCAGTATATATACATACATACATATATGCACACGTACACACAGACATGTTATACTTAACATTTCTACAGTGAAAAAATAGAATGTCTTTTAACATAATATGAACAAATAAGCATTTGTCTTTTCCTGCTAGTTTTAAAAAAATGCCATACAACATCTCTGTTAAAAAACTAAACCAAAAACAAAATAAAAAGTCAACTATGTAATGTAAAATAAGTGTCATAATACAACATTAATGTTTTCATAATGTTACAATAACAATAAGGCTTTTTTGGAAATAAGAAAAGATTACACACAGTTCTGTCCATCGCTCTGGTTTTTGTGCACATCCACAAACTTTTGCAGGATCCACACACTTGTGTATACCCAAGCACTCATCTCAAAATGAAAACCTGGTGACTTTTATCAGACACATATACATTAGTGTGTTAACCTGCAGTTGTTTCTGGGGTATTTGTTTCAAGTTTCTTCTTTTCTTCTTCTTTTTTTCTTGATGTGCAAGTAAAGTATTTTGTACCGATACTATTATCAAATCATGGCATTGAGATTCAACATGGCTGCCTGGTCTAGCTGTCTCACCTGCAGAGACATCATCTATAAACAGAGGACAAAAACATAGCATCTACTTTGTTTATCCACCTGTTACCACACATACAGTGGAACCAAAGGCCAATTTTTCAAATCACACAAACACATAGCCTTGTAACTGGCCTCTGCCAATCTTGAGTGTTTTATATAATGAAATAGATGATTATAAAAGAGGCTGAAAACAGAGGAGAGGCGGAAAAAAACCTGTAGACCATTTGTTATGTGGATGCGCTATCAATCATGCCCGCCTTTGCGCGAGCGGTTAGCAGAGCTGGCATCTTTTGTTCGTCAGTTTCATCTCTCTCAAGAGTCACACGTACAGCATACACAAGATAAGCAGCATGTTTGGTTTTGACAGAAGAAAGATAAAAAAAAAAGGAAAAAAAAGATAGTTCCTCATAAGACAAAAATGTTCCAAACAATGATGATGAGCGTTGGTCACTGTACACAAAGAAAGCCCCAAGTATGTGGCGATCCTTGTTTGGTTGTTCTATTTGTTCCAAAGCTTCTCGCCCATCAGATTCAGCTCTTGTTCAAAGTGGTGGACATTAATGCTGAATCCCCATGATGCAATGGTTCCAAAGAGAGCAGTGATTGTTCAAAACCATGGGACACGGTTGCCACTGCTCACATCCTGATCATCCGACGACCCCAGCTGGTGCTTTTTGCAACAGGCGAGGTTTTTCCCCGAATCCTTTAATGACTGAGACACAACCCTCCTGGGGCACTTTTAACTGTAAATACGTTGTGGTACTTTTCAACATCACTGTGGTTACCTGGCTTGAGATACTGATTTTGCACAAAGTACACAATTGATGAAACAGAGTCATCA
This sequence comes from Ctenopoma kingsleyae, assembly GCA_032353495.1. NCBI lineage: Eukaryota > Metazoa > Chordata > Actinopteri > Anabantiformes > Anabantidae > Ctenopoma > Ctenopoma kingsleyae. The sequence goes on from JAUBNQ010000020.1 coordinate 16,157,516, forward strand.
AAAGATATATGTTGCTGTTTACTTCCTCAAAACCACAGTCAGTGGCTTCTCTAAGCTCTTAGTACTTGAGAACAGCCAGTTATGTAATGCGTACTTTAATAGCTGAGTGTTTTTATGTATATCATTAGTGGAACAGTGTAAAACTGAAGATTTATTTGATGCCAGATGTGAGCGTTATCGTGCTTCATTTCCACCATTTCGATTTTTTTCGTCTCGTCTTGTTTGGGTGACCAGAGTCTGGGGAAAGCCATTTGTGTTCATTCAGGCAACCACTATTTGGTCATTTCTCCGGATATCACTCACAAAATGTGTGGATAGAAATACTTGAACCCCTTTCACACCCAGACATATATATATATAAAAAAAAAACAAGTCACCCCGTCTTGGCTACATCCCTCTGCCTCTCATTGATTTTTGCTGTTGCCTTCTCCTTCATTATCTGTAGCTTGTTACTGTTGTATCACGAAGATATTTTTGAGAAGAGAAATGTCCAACTATGTTTACAATGTCCTCCACATTGAAACACTTGAGGTAAGGTAAGCAGTGTGACACTTTGATCGATTCCCACCCCACAGCTTGAGCCAAAACATCTGGATCCTCCCCTGATGAGGATTTTCTTTTCGTGATGATGAGCAATTTTCCTCACTTCCTCGAGCTCGGTCTCTTTGTCGAATTGGAATTAAAATCTAAATTGGTTTGTTGGGCGTTTTGTACAAATCTAAAATGGGATCCTGTTTGGTGTGTCTGAATTAGCAGCGGTGTTATCGTTGTCTGCTGTTGTCATTTCAAATTTCAAGTTTCTATGGCTCAGGAGACTGTTGAGGAGGGTGACAAGAAACTGGGGGAAGAGATGGCTTTTTACGTTGCATAGTGATCAAAGCTTCCTAAGTACTCCAGGGCTGCGTGATAGCAGAACTGGTATTCATCCTGTAGGGGAAAGAACAGACACAAACGGAAAAATTCATCAGCAAAAAATCTCACAAGAGTTTGCCATAATAACATTAATGATTTTAGACAGACAGATTTCAGATTTCAGATAACTGGTATTTGTAACATCCATTAAACACTCAAATGAAAAAGAAAACAAAAACGCAGATACAGTTTAAAGTATTTCTCAACTAAGTTTCTTTTACACATTTGTGGCACTTTGTCTCCAAACTTTAGATTACATGCTCTCAAAAACAAGCCATGTGTGTTTGTGTCTGTGTGACCTCTGACCTCAGTCTGAACCATCGCTGGTCTCTGTGTCCGGAGCATCTTCACTGTCTGGAAGATATCAACCACGCCTTCGTAACGCATTCTCTCCAGGACAATACTGAGGGTGATGAAGACGCCGGTCCTGCCCACACCAGCACTAGAAACAAAAAGAGAAAAGAATAACAGTGAATTAGTAAGGATAAAACATTTATACCTGCTGAATGGTTAATATTTATTTATCATAAGAAAATCACCATATAAAACATGTGCTGAGCTTTTAAATGACCTATATCAGTCTAATGAATACCTTCAAAATAAGTAATCTAACTAATCATCTTTTCTTAATCATGATCTGAAAGTTAATTCACACTACACCTACAGCTGTTTGAAAACTCTGAGAGGACGTCCTGTGGTAGGGCAATGCAACAATGACAAGGGCACAATCCGAATGAAACACTATGAATCTCATGTGATGTGCGACCACATTCTTGCCGAACAGAAAATGAACCCTCAAGCACACTCAGGCACACTCCAAATTGTGCACACAAACAACCGAGCAAACATTTTGTCTCATTAAGCCCCTCCTCCTGTGTGTTGAAAAAGCCTGCTGCTGCTCTCCAGAAATACAGCCCGAGTCTTAACTCAGATCCTGAAATACTTGAGAGCTGCTTCTCTAAGCTGCTTTGCTGTGAAATGACTTCCACTTCACCAATGGAACAATAATTGATATGACAACAGATTTATTTGGGCTTCTTCCAGCTTTCAATGTTATTTCATTGAATGAAGAGTGAAAGCGATGGCTGCTAGCAGACACTCAGTGTGTGAGTATGCAGGTTTGCCTACAAGTGTGTGGACAAGGACAAGGCTATACGTAAGACAAAGGGTGACTTGTATAATTTGATAATAAATTAAATGATTTTACACACTTGTTATTGAGCTAATCACGCAGGACATATGACCACCCCAAACAGACATACACGTTATCCGACAAGCCACTACCAACCCCCATGCTGCAGTATATCTTAGCCCACCCAAAGCCTCTTCCTGGGAGTCGGTCACAGTTTGTCACATGGACTCTTAAACTCCCTCAGAGCTCCTCTCTCTCTCTCCTTCTCCAGGAAGATCCACTCTCCAAATCTGAAGGCTTGCCGAGCCGCTGCAGACTGAGAGGATTTGGTGTCCCCATTCACAGGAAGTAATCAGGCAATTAATGACAAAACGCATGTGGGTCTATTAGATAGTGGCTGAGGAGAGGAGAGGAGGAGAAAGAAGAAAAGAGGGTGTGAGTGGAAGGAGGGCTGGGAGGGTGAATTCATGTATAGCTGGAGAGGAAAAGAAAGACAGAGAGAGAGAGAGCGAGACAGAGGGAGGGGATTAAAAAATAGACAGAGGGATGACAGACGGCAAGGGCCGGTGACAGAAGACGAAAGAGTAAGAGAAAGTAAGGCATAAGCTCTCCACTCAGAGATGACAACGCCTAACGGAGGAGGGAGGGAGGAAGAGGAGGATGATGATAGGGTGGAGCAGGATGTAGTTACGGTAGCGATGAGCGATGAACTAACAACATTAGATGTCTACGTTTAGACAAAGTGACACCTGTTCCTGAAGAATTCATTCATAAAAGTGCAAAATGAACACAGACTATTTAGACAAACTGCAGGCAGTGCAAATACCTCGCTAAAAGCACAAAACCCTAATGATTTACTCTACTGCAGGCTGAAGACTGTGATAATCCCCTTATAGTACTAAAAAAATCAAACCAAGTTCACTGTGATGTGTCAAACATGTCTAATTGTGCATTTGGCTGCTGAATAAACCATGGTCATGTGACTATTGCAGTTCAGTTTAATAGGCTACGTGCCTTTTTGTCCATTACTCCAGTCCTATAATTCCTCCTGCAATAACTGATCCTTTTGCTTTAATACTGATCTCTCCCCATCTAATAACAGCCTCATAGAAAGGAGGAATAACTCAGTCTTATTGGAGCTTCCCTGACACATCTTACAACTCCCAGAGGGCCATTTGGCTGGTGACATCATTTCTTTCTATTCCAGGGTAGGTGATGTCATGTTTGATGATGTCATGGCGCCAGTGCAATAGAAAGGTGAAGGAAAAGTGACACCTACTCTGTTACTGAAGTTAAACATCTTTATGAGACAGCGAGGACATATTTTGTTGTGTCAACACGTGTTTGTTAACACTATCACATCACAGATAATCACATCCAAAGGAACAGTTGTATCCTTAAAAGCTTTTCTGAATGCCATTGAAACCATGTAGAATAGATCAACTACAGGTAAATGTCTCTTTTAAAGCCATTTCTAGGCATTTTTTTTCTTCCATACAGTGCAGTGCATACAAAAGCAGAGCCATGAAAGATATGTTTTCTGGCTAGAAAAAAATAACTAATTCAAATGGATCCCACTCAAGGTCTGCTGATGAATAAGAATAATCTGATTCTTCGTGGTGACCACTACCAAAAAGTGGTCTCTACCTGTCAAGTTAATGATGATGGTTACCTTGGAAACTGTACCAGAGGAGATAAAAATGCATCACGGAGTGATCATAAAAACCAAAAAGAATGGCTGTATCAGTTCATGTGCCTCTTCTTTGGAAATGCCAGAGCTGCAGCTCAGCCTTATCAATTATGGAGGAGGTGGGCCTGTGGAGGTGCAGACGTAGTGTACTGTGGTGGTAAAAAGCAGAGGAGGGATCATATCTGATAATACTGAACTGCACCGCAGGAGGTGCTGCACTGCAAAACAATAGCCAACTTAAGAAGTGATTTAATCTTGTCTTGATGCTTAAAGCCTTATATCTCTTTCAGCAAGGGAAGCGTGTCTTTGGAATGCAGTTTGAGGTGAATCAAGCAGTGCCTGGAAATATGGCATATCAGGCATCTCTTTTCAAGAAAACCTTTGTTGAAATGTGTACTTGAAAAAGAAAATTGATTTCTAAATCTTGGATGCAGTACAAAAAATGTGGTGCAACACAACACTGTGGCAACTTACCTGCAGTGGACAGAGATTGGTCCATCCTGTCCAAACTGCTCCTTGGTTTTATGCACCTGGCCAATGAAATCAATGAATCCCTCCCCAGATTTTGGCACGCCTTGCTCTGGCCAATCAGTGAACTGGAACTGCCTTACTGTTCTGGACTGGCCATCCTGCACATAGAGGGAAAAGGCAGTTAGAACAAAGAGTGGAGATTATGAACACTGAAAAAGCAAAGTAAAAGTCATTAGATTCTACTAAGAACATAATGAAAATTAAGCAACCCTGATAAAAGGTCTGTGGGGCAATAAAACTCATTGCTCCTTTAAATCAAACTATGTCTATTGGTGCTTTATCTGCACAATTGTAATACTGTAGATGTCAAATTATTAAATGTACAGTGACAGACACAAGGATAGTGTGTCCTCTTCTGTCTAATTCCTCTTCCATACTGCCAACCCAAGTGTCTCTATTTTCTCCCCTGTCATTTTTTTGTGTATGTGGCACAAGTGGGTCCTAGTTAAAGCTAATCAATAGTGTATCTGCCATGACAAGCGTCTTCTCCCAGACACCATGTTGAATAGGATAATCCTGCAATGCGATCAATAAAGTGACCTGATGGATGAGCAGAGTGAGGGAGGTAACAAGCAAGAACAGAGGACTGAGCAAAGAAAACTTAAAAGTAAAAAAAACCTAAGACACTGACAAGCCCGCTACACAAAATGTCAGACTTAATAATTTAGTTTTATATTGATTCTTATAATCTTGTTTTAGAGGTGGGAGTTTTAAGGTGAGTATTATAATTGAACTTGCTTCCAATTCAAACAAAAACGTCTAGTTACATTTTTATAATCAGGTGGCATCACACTAGGACAAGTGAAATGATCTGCTTTGTTTTGAGAGCTGATTATGAAGTCCGGGAAAGCACAGTCAATATCTGTGTCCTTGTAAGGACAGCTCTTTTCAAGTCGTCTCAAAGACAAATTTCTTCAGAAAGTGAGCAGAGAAGCATTTCTGCATTTTGACACAGCCTGTCCGCTCAGTGCTGCCAGCAATTAAGACAACCAGGTGCTCATTTCTCCAGCTGTTTCTCACTTGTTTGTGTAACAGACTTAGTTTAGGCACGATGTGTCAATCTCACACTCTTTTCATGCTCATTCTCACTCTCTTCCCACTTGTTCACACTGGAGAGATATAACTGAATGAACTCTTAGTTGGTGAGTAAACTGGGACGTTTTTGATCCTTTCTGTAATCCTGCTAATAAGAATTAGAGATTTTTAAATTATTTGAAGAGTATTTTCTTCTAAACTGAGTTTCAGAATCAAGACAATAAGCGAGAATGTGAACACACACTGGGAAACACTGGTATTAAAAAATAAATGTTCATGCAGATAGAAGATAGCGTATGCATATACACTACATAAAAATACCTACACACATTTAATGTGGCAGTGACCATAAGATAGCTATCATGTTTTTGTTATCATATTATTAAAATGAAATGAAAGCATTTTTTCCATGTTTTGCTCTGTGTAATAAATGACATTCATCACATTAAGCAGAAGTAATTCTAAATGTGTTGACGTAAACAACTACAGTACATATTAAGTAGTGCTATGAGCTAACCATCCACCTCTAGTGCTAACAGGCAAAATGCAGACTGAATGGTGGATTGACCATATGCATCTGCTGTGTGTCCTTGATCTCTGAATGTGAAGTCCTGTTTGCATGTGTACCAATGTGTGTGTGTGTGTGTGTGTGTGTGTGTGTGTGTTGCTGTCGGAACTGTTGATGTGTTCCTCATCATACATTGCACATGTATTGTACTTGACAAATACAGCGATCTAAGCGCTAATAAGCAAAACTCCATATGCAGACTCTCTTTGTACATCGCATGTCTCCTTCAGTGTTTTAAGACGCATTGCATGTTTTCTTTCATTTGTTGCCTTTGTTTTTCCTCTCAGAAACATTTTGCCACAGCAGGGGGATTAAAAATAAAAGAGGGGCAAACACAACAACACAATAAACCAAGCATTCTGAAGAAAGAGGGGAGGAAAAAAGAGAGAGAAATTTAACACACAACCTGAGGGCCCACGCGGCGTGTCAAATTGTGTGATTAAATACGTGACTGGCTCGCTAGATGTGAGTGTTGAGGCGTGGAGTCTATGCTATTACTGCACAGTGGCATGCGACACAAACACACACATATACAAACACACAAACAGGCCTGCTCTTGTATACTATATTATACAGGAACAGGCCTGTTCGTGTACTGCACACATAC
>JAUBNQ010000020.1:16166749-16179346 GCA_032353495.1 Ctenopoma kingsleyae
TGTACTGTAGATCAAGTCTGGACAGAAAACTCGTCTGAAAGTGGGTCAGCGTCTTTGATAATGCCAGTGTGGTACGTGTACACAAAACATGGACTCATACAGGGATATTCAGACAAACATGTAGACACACACACACACACACACACACACACACACACACGTGATCAAAATGAAAAGCTGTCCTGCTACATCATCATCGTCGTCGTAAGGTCCTAAGTGTGAGTTTGTGGGTCAGTCTTACATTCTCCTCTTCTTGGCTTTAGTATCTCAAATAGGATATTGTCGTGTGCTTGCTTGTTAGCATTTGCCTGCAAATGAAAGACACCCTCATCTGATTGTTTAAGGCCACTTTCAGACAGCAGCATTGTCAGAGGAAAGAGAGCGAGATGAGCTACAAATGACCCCAACGAAAAAGTAGTGTCTGTCTCTCATAAGTTGCCAAAATACACAAAGTGAAAATGTTTCTGCTCTGCGTGAACAGGGTCTAACTTTCCCTTTCCCCCTTTTCCAGTTAGAATATTATTCTAGTCCTCTCTAATTCCCATGTAGCTCCAGTATCTCTGTGTCAGTGGTTACTTGGAGTTTGTCCAGGCTTTCTCCTCATCCCTTGCTACTGTCCTTCCTTTGATCTGTGTTTCACAAAAGCACCTAGAAAGGCTTGAGGTAGCCTGGCAGCACTAAAGAGGTCCTAAGCTACACCACCAAACACCAGAGGATGCACAAAAGCCAAACCTGGCAACTGGTCACACAACAGGGCAGAGAAGCACCTAGGGTACCTCTGGTCAGGGTTGCCAGTTCCTTCCTATTTATAGTACATTTAATCTATTTGGAAGGTACATGATAGACATTAGACATGCTACTAAACAAATGTTAAACAAACGTCTTTAATCAAAACAGCATTTAATAACACCGTCCACTGTGTGCATCACATAATATTTGACTATATTAATTATATTTATGGTGGCTACAGTGCGATATGATGCCTTGTAAACTGTCACCATCACTTTTAATTAAAGCTGAAGAGCATTTTTGTCACCTTGTTTGCATTTGGATCTCAGTTAAAACTCTGAAGTTGAATTACAAATTTATTCTTAGCTATTTAATTTCAACTGGCTCCCAGCAGCTTATGTGTCTTGTATATTGCTGAAAACCTTCTGCATGAGGGTTACTTGCACAGTTTTTTTTTTCTGTACATCAATCTGTCAGTGAACGTGCTTGTTATTCGTGCACATATGCCGGAAACCGCTAGTCTGACAACTTCATGACAAGTCCCTCTTCTCGGTTCATTCTCTCTGCCGAACCCCTGTGAATCCCAACAGTCCACACTGTTTCTCGCCTGAGAATGACAATGGCCTCTCACCTGTCCCTATAGTGCAGCATTCTGTCAAATCACTTCCTTAGTGCCAAGTTAGCATACAGTCGTCCCTTTGTTCATTAGCCAAACATTCCTCCCTCCACTTGCCCTGCCATCCACCTCCATTTGTCATCATCAAGTATTAATTACTTAGCTCCCTCTCCTCTCTTCTCGCATACACCTCTTTCTCCCATCCTGAATGGAGTGTAGACGTTATTAATCCCCGTCGACTCCTGACGCCAGCTCAGCATTATAGATGGCAATGGAGATTCCATCATCATTGTGCACCAGTTAGTAAAAAGAAGGTCGAAACACACCAGCACTATTATTGTTTCTTGGCAGGTGGGTGGTGCTGATGAATGGCGAAGGAAAGATGACGGATGATTTGAGAGTTAGCTTGTGTGCAATGTAAGGTCAGCAGATACAGAATATAGCGCCAAAGCTGAGGTGATGCTGATAATGCTGAGATCTTTAATGGAGATCTATGTAAACACCGTGGCTGGCTGTGTATCCTCACCTAGTGCTTTGTCATGAACTTTTCTCAGAAAGCATACCGTCTCTCTTTCTTGTACCTAAACTCAAATCCATGCTGCCTTCAGCCAAAAATCCTTTGTCTTTTGCCTGGTAGATTAAACCTAGTTTCTTTGCTTAAGCATATTATTACAAATCCTCAGGAATGAAAATTGTGGCCAAACACTGAGGGGCTTCAACATTTCCATATCTAGCTTTGAAAAAAATACAATAATAATTCAAATAGTGTGTATCTAAGTGATTAAAATGTTGAAGTGAGGCTCAAAAAATAGAGGAAATTTGCCTTCTAGTCCATCTGATATCCTACTACTTGGACAGCGTGTATAAACTGACAAATAGCTGCCATGTCAGTTTAGTATATATTCTATTTACGGTACCTGGAGCTGAAAGGTATTAAATCTTCAAGACAAGTGTCTTTATCTCAAATGCTGAACTCTTTAAGCACACTATGTCAGTGTTTCCATTATGTCTGTACAAGCAACAAGTTGAAAGAAACATCAGATTTGCCTCTTGTCTAATGCCAAACTCAATTTGTCAGAGGCAGAAGGATTTTCTGAAAACTGCATCCTCACTAAAATGTTCTTCTCCCATTTCCCCCAATAAGCTTCTGTAATAAGCCTTCCTCAGTCTCTTGCCAGAAACTGAGCAACTGCTATTGCTCAACAACAAGTGTATGTTTTTAAGTATAAAAATGCAAATAAATGTATAATCACAAATAAAAAAAACAATTATCAGAACCCACAATGAAATAACATCTGGTAGAACAAAGCTGGGAATGAATCTCATTTAAAAGACTTATAGTTGCTTAGAAAAGGTGATGGGACTCACTTATATTAGCATTTATGTGCAAAGAGTGAGAGGTTAATATAGATACTGGTCAAACATGTACACTATTTATGATCCAATTTGCAGTTATGATTAATTGGTGAAAGAAGAAAGAAATAACTTAAACTCTGTGCCAAACACTAACATGTTATTTCAGTTTACTACAAAAGGATCCCCAGAATATAAAGGAATGCTCCATTTCCTGTACCTTAAATTCTAGCTCCATGCCAGTGACATGCTCGCCACTCTCCACCTGTGCAAGCTTCTGGATGTAGGAATACAGGCTCCGGGCAGCCACTTCAGTGTTACCGCAGGCTACCGCCTCCAGCAGCGCATCGTGAATGAAGCTGTACTGGTCCTCTGTCTGCACCATATAGTTCCGCTGTGAACGCATCAGCGTCACATGGCCATAAATGTCGACCGTCTTCTCATGCTTGATACGCTCAAGCATGGCGTCGATGACAATGAAGCAGCCTGTCCGGCCAACACCCGCGCTGTAGGGGGGGGGGAGAAAAGAAAGACAAGTTAGGTTAAAAGATTTGTTAAATAGAAATTCATTCTTTCTTCACTTCTAGCGTCTTATTCTAATGGTGTGGCGTTAAAGATTTATTTTCCTAATACTAACTGCCTGTCACATTTTTGTAGTAAGATTTAATTGCAATTTATTGTTATTCTTACTCTTAAAATATTCAACTGTGGGGTGATTATTTATGTCCAGTTATGCTTGTAGATTTGTTGTGGCATTAGAGTTTAAATAATTAAGTAGGAGAGGAAAACAGTGAGCTATAGTGATAGCTGGAGAGTGAGCACACAAACAACTAAATGACAGATAGAACAACATGAGGACAGTGATGGAGACTGAGAGAAGCAAGCTGTCAAATTTCAGTTTTATTGTGTAGTGCTTTGGACTCGCTGATGTCTTCTTATCTTGACATAAAGGAAGGCTTCAATTTGAATAAGCCATAGAATAAGCTTGTAAAAGGAGGAAGGGCTAAGGAGCAAAAAGGAAAGATGGGATGGGATTACTCTGAGGCTTTCACACAGAGGGGAAAAAAAGAGGACAGAGGTGGAGAGAATGAAAGCAATGAAAAAAGAATGCTTCAAAGAGAAAGATGATGTGACCAATGGAGAAAAGAAAAGACGGAGGTCTGGTAAGAAAGAGAGCATGTGTTTGTATAATGTGTGTTATGTAATGTAGAATAGCAGACGCACAGAAAGGAGTGCTATTATTGTGTTTGCTCATGGGTATGCATACATACTCACTCTATAGGGAAAGGGCAAAAAAAGAAGCAGGGACATCTCTTCCATGTTTAGGGTTAGTTTTCATTTTTGTCACGACAGGAGGAATTACTTAAGTGCCCCTAAAGCAAACTGTCCCACTTGGGTGCAGATAATTCAGTTACATAAAAATTTAACAGCAGGGCATTTTAGATCTCAAAGAAAGCATGTTTTACCTAACAACATAACACTACTACTGACCTGCAGTGGGCGATGATGGGTCCGGCGTCAGGCGGGTTGCAGGTCTTCACCCTACGGAGGAATGCCAGAAATGGGGTTGGGTACTCTGGCACGCCATGGTCAGGCCACGCCGTGAACTGGAACTGACGAACTTCCCGCTTCTCACTAGAGCCATTCTGGAAAAACAGAGAGACAGGTGGTTTGGATATGTTGGTGGAGTTATACTGTAGGCAATACTATAAGTTCCAATTCTCTCCATCCTACAGTAATCCAAAGGATGCCTTGCTTACACCACTGACTTGGGAAGTCTGACACAACCCAAAACTTCAGGCATGTACAAATACTGTGCTGTAAAACAAATCACGTGTGGACAGGCAGATGCCATGGTTTCCACAAGTTACCTTCCCTAGCATTTATTTGTGAACTGATGTCCAAGCTATTTTGATTAAATTTCACTGTTTGTATCTCTCCTATTGATTTTTTTTTTCTTCGCTGTGAAAAAGTTCACATTGTAACCTAGTGTACACGAGTAAAAACTGGCAACTGTAGCTGTGCTCTGATGAACAAAAAAAACATAACTAACTGTACAGAAACATTTAACGGGTGTGGGAGGGTAATACTGATCAGATTTATTCCATGTAATACAATAGGTAAGATAATTTTATACTAGGCAGTACAGGTGCTTATATCGTCATATTCTCACATTGCTGCTGCTCAGAACATCTACAGATACATGCAGCAAACACCCACATTACACAGCCGTCTGTCAGCTCCCTTCACAAACTCAACTCTCAATGCATCAAAGATACAAGCTAGAATCCAGAGGAAGATTTTTGAGAAGGATAAGAAGAAAGGGAAAAACATCTCCCTTGCATCTTTCTGTCCTCCTCTTCTCTCAGAAGATCTGCTAATGGAGGTACTGTTTGCATTTCAATGCAGTGCTTTTGCTTCCCTGACAGAAGGATTTTTTCCTTGCTGAATAAATGAATAAATGAATCTGGTAATTAAAAGCAAACTGACCCAGTTCTTATCTAGTTCTTTTTTTAGACATTCCCCATTTCTGTGGTTGAGACAGGCTGCATGGATGTGATCAGTGTTTGGCTGCCGGTTTTCCTTAATTTCATATTTTTTTGTAAAGGATTTTCACATACATATGGATTGGTGCCATGGTAGCTGTTTTGTAAATGCACCCTGTGTATATGTTTGTGCATCTACTCACAGCTTCTGCAACCTTATACTTCACACAAATTCAACAGAATATTTTTCTCAGAGAAAAAAGTGAAAATAGCTCAGTAAGAAATCACAGCCGTGGCTGCAGTTATGAGGAGGAGGGAGAGGCGTATAGAGAGCAACAGAATCATATCGCTAGTTTTGATGGAGACTGAGAGCAGCAGAATGTAAATGACTCTTATGTTGTGATTTGGCGCTCTATAAATAAAGTTGAATTGAATTGAATGTCAACTAGTAGGCTTTAAAGCACCGTGGCTGTTGATATCTTGCTATCCTTACTGCCACTGGTTTGCTCCGATGCTTATTGTTTCGCTGACACCTGGGCTAAAAGCTCAGCAATGACTTTAACGTGGTGCTGTCTGGTTAAGAAGAAAATTCTGGAAATGTCTAATCCTACCCATGACAGGTTTTCTCCTATATCTACTGTATATCTAACAGCTCAACCTATGTTTGCACAACTGTGGGAAAGTGAATTTGCTTGTTTGTCTTGTCTGTTTTTCTGTGTATGTGTATCTACATGCATTTTAATGTGTGTTATTCATATCTACAGGTGTACATGTATATGTGGTATATTTATTTATGTGTGTCACTTAATGGCTGACTGTGAGAATGGGAATCCATGTGCAAATGCTTCCTCTTAAGAATGTTTTCATTTGTGTGTGTTTGAATGTGTGCGTGCACAGAAGCATGAGAGCAGTCTGCCAATTATGTATATTGAGTTTCTCTTCCGCTCACTTTACTTAAGTGCTCCAATTTGGCAGACGCACATAAACAGATGATCTATTGAGGAGGGAGAACTGAACAAGGTAAGAGAGGTGGACTGGAAGGACAATGGGGACAAAGGGTTTTTATATTTTATGTACTATGTACATTTTTACATCAAATAGAAAAACAGCACACAATTTATGTTATCATCCTTGTTGCTTATGTGAACTCTGTATGTGTGTGTCCTGTTAAATGACCCTGTTTACTGGGCAGACGCTAAATAAGAAAACCGTTATTCATGGTTATCCAACTTGATAATAAATGTAATGACTATAATTAATTTTCTTGGACATTTTTGTGCACTGTCTAATTTAGAATTATTTGCAAATTCTTGCTGGTTGTAGACCATGGTAGTTTACATTGCTGCGTTTTTCTGTGTGTGTGGGAGAACAAGAGATAGAGAAATGATCCTACCTTATGCAAGGAGAAAGTGCGGACACAGAAAGTGGCCAACTCTATCGTGTCCAACAGAGTCACTTGGGTCATACCATAGGTTTCTGTGCCACGACTAGGCCAGTACTGGTCACACTTAATCTGGAAGTGAGAGAGAGAGAGAGAGAGAGAGAGAGTTGTGTCAGTTGCAATATCTGTGTCACATTCTATTACATAGCATTTCTATTAATTGATGAGGTGATGCACATAAAAAAAAATTGAGCCTTAAAGGAAAAATGAGAAACATAATGTAAATCATATAAATTCAGTACATATCAAAATAAAAGCCTCATAAAATCACTTTGAATTTTCACTCAAACAATCTTCTATGCTTCTTGTTTTTTCCAAGTGTTTTTAGCTGTTTCCTGTCCAGTGCTTCTACAGTAGATCTGAAAACAAAACACCTGCTTCTCACAGCCCTCCCCTGTTAGCTCATTTCATAAAGATTCATTCAATACAAGGTGTGATGTGCCAGTAGACATCTGATGAGATGTGAAAGCTAGTGAGGGAAATGTGCCGCTCTCCAGCTTTCTCTCCCATTTCCTACTTAAGCTGACATTCAAGTTCTACCTCCTGCTAATACTGATCACATTTGACAAGAGTGGAATGCGCATGTCAGGATGGAGAACAGGTAAACAGTGAAAATGGACAGAGGGAAGGAGAGGAGACACTTGGGGTGAGTGAGCCTGATGTTGACACAGGTTGGAGTTGACAGGATGAAACACTGCAGTTTGCTTTTTGACATTTTACTCTGCTCCCTAGCAGCAAAGAATACTATCGCTACAGGTGTACTTGACTTATTTTATTTCTTGTGATATTACCTGAATTTTCAGCTCATGTTTCAGAAAAATTGGTCACACATTAATAACTAGCTCTTACAACAGACAGAATAGAAGTCACACTTCAAAACAACTTTCTTAAACAAACCCAAAGTCATTTCTATTAATTCATGATGATCACAGTAGGATCTGCCATTACTTTCACATTTTCTATTTTGATGGTGTGTGGTTGTAACGTGCTGCTGATGCCTGATTCCTATGAAATCTCTGTTCTTTTAGTTACTTGGCAAATGAAAAGTGTGAAAATCATAAATAACTCAAAAAAGTTGGACGTTCTTATCTATGAAAAGTGTTACTTTCCAGCTCAAGGACCAGTGTGAGTCCTAAATATATTTCCTGCAAACCCTGTGGTCACTTCCCATGGACTAAAAATGTATGAAAAGACAAAAAGCAAAAAGGGCGACTGTGATTACACCCTGACATCTCATCCATCCATGCTGAAAGCAAGCTTCAGTGTTCTCCAGGCACTCTAACTTCCACTTCCAGCAGATGGTTGTGGGAGGCATTGGTCAAAAGCTGCAAAACCTCCATCGTTGCTTCAAATAAAACTTTAGGTCCTCTCACTGTCTATTCTGAGAGCTAAAACTTGCTAAGCTCTCAGTGTAGGAGACATGCAACAGCTTGAAATAAGGAGATAAAACACGTCAGTGAAGACAGTCTCAGTGGATACGTAGGCTAACTTATCAGATGCACAGAGGTAGATGGTAGTTGACTTAACTCTGCTTTATCAGCCTCCACTGCTGCTTTCACCAGCCCATTCAAATTTTAACACTTCTCTGAAAGCAACCCATCTAGAGAAAATGAAATATGATTACCTACCAATGAAGTTCAGGTGTGCAACTGGGAAATCAGTGTAAAACTGAGCCATTTTCAACAGCTGGTTCTAGTACTTGGTTCCATGAATCAGTGATTTGATTTTGAGGTTTGTTTCAAAAACATTTCAAAATGGCTTGTGAGGTCACTAGAGTGAAGCGTTAACAATAAACCTGACAAAAGCAGTACCCAACATCAGTCCAAAAACTATTTGAGCAGTCTTACTCGTGACTTTTCCTCCAGCCTTGTCATCATGACCACAGTGGCTGCTCTCTGCTCCCACACCATCCTCCAGAAGTCCCCAAAGGTCTCTGGTAAAGGACCCTGAGTGGCGATGTAGGCATTCTGCTTCCTGTAGCCGTCAATGTAGTTGGCGTTGATATAGTCGCTACCTGTGATACCTACAGACCAGAGAAATGAGATTAAAAGATGGAACATGGTACTTAATGATGGCTGTTTGTCTTTTAATCCTGCATTGTGTCAAATGTTATTATTTTACTTTACTCATTATTTACACCTTTTAATTTTTGTGCCATCTGCCCCAGTAAGTCCCAGTTTTCATGCACAGAGAACCTGTTTCTCAATGAAGGGAATGTACTGTATGTTTCTAGACTAGAAATAAAAGAAAATCTAAACCTCTTTTTGTTGAAAGTGAAAATTGGTTCACATTTTAGGACTTATAGTCTTGGTCTTATTCTCCGCCAACATGTGTCTAACCAAAAAATTTAAGTTCTCATACAAATGAAATTAATTGTTAAAAAGCCTCTTCCGTCTCTACTACTGTAAAACCAAGAGAAACCTCAACAACTTCCTTACTTTCACCACTTTATTTTATCATTTCCTTTTTTCTACCTCAGTGGTACTACTTAGGCTACATCTGATTTACTATCACAATGTGAAGATGGACAACAGAAAGTAGTAAATCAACCACTCAGCCACCTCACAGGAAGATCTAGTCACCGTCCCTTTAAGACCACCATCGTGCTCTTTTTCACAGCAGTTCCACTAAATCTAGTCTATTTCTGAATAGATGGATGTGTACTGGAAACATTTTAATGGCATGGGTGGTGTATACAACACTTGTAAGATCTGTTGCAAAATTTAGCTTCCACTGACTGTGTGCAGCTACAGTATCAAATTATTCTGTGGCACCTTTAATGCATCTGTAGCAGTAAAAGAACACTTCAAAGCTAAAATGTGTAGTTCACTGCAAGGCTTCTTCAGGATTGCTCATGATATCAAGTAAGCAACAAGCCTCTACTACTATCCTGTGTGATACATGCCTGTTGTCAAGCTCTGATGTGGGGAATCACTGTGTTGAGGAAATATAGACAGTATCCTTAAGCTCAGTAGAAGGACATTCCAAACTCAGTAATGTCTCAGTGATGTTAAACTGTTTTTTTAAAAAAAGGTTTGAGCCATAATGTTGAAAATGTAGACAAGATAATCTTCCAATTAGTGCATGTCTAAAACTGAGCATCTGTGATGAGACATAACATCACCCATCTTCATTAAACCAACTTCTCCAATGCTGTCAGTTGAAAAGAGACTCCAGTATGACGGCCTCCATGTTGGAGAGTCACGTCTCTTTGACTGACGTCTCCTCATTCAAGCGACAAACAGTGAAACACATGACTGGGCTAATTTAAGACAGGCGAGGCAGTGAGGACAACAACCAGGGAGGAGAAGAAGAATAAGACAGAGAAAGAGTGAGAGAATAAGTATAAGAGACAGAGAGAATTCAGAGAGGAGGTACAATAAAGAAAACAGAAAAAAATAGTTAAAAAAAATGAAAGAAAGAACAGAAAAAAGGAAGAAAAAGGCAAATGTCATTAAAACAGATACCACGTTGCACAATCTGACTGTGGTGCCTTGGCTTTAGTCATAGCTAAGTGAACAGAGAATGGCAGCGTGCATGAATTGTTCTACTGCTGCGACTAATGGCAAAATCACTGCAGTGTAAAATAGAAATTTCAGACTTGATTAATTTATGTATTTATGGACGAGGCATTTTTTTTCCCTGGGATGATTTTGTTATGCATGTTGTTGCACCCTCAAATTGGCCCGACTATTGCGAGATGTTGAAATCAAGTCAGAGCAGTTAGCTCACACAAAAGAAGAGCACTGCGGAGTAGGAAGTTTGCCACGACTATGAGGAGTCGAGAGCTCTTCTAGTAACGAAACAACAGAACAATGTCAGCACTGAAGGGTGACTACCTCTGACAATGTCCATTGAGATTTGGGAGTTGGAATAAGAGTTTTTCTTGCTCTGAGATTCTCAGTACTGTGTCTATGAGCAGTTAGGGGAAAGTCATGAGAGATGGGCAAACCCAATGAGACAAATAGGATGGTGAAAACACTGGTCAAATTACCAGGAACTCTGACTGTAAGACATGACTGAATACTGGGACCAAAGATGAGCTCAAATAACTCCTAAAATCGCCTAAATCCCCTGCCCCAGAATAATATAATTCCACAAACTGTTCAGCTGTTCAGACTCAAGCTGCTGAAAACACTTTGTTTTCACCATATTTATGTTTTGTTATATAAATTCACTATTTACTGAAAATCAAAATGAGCTGAACTTACATACTGTAAATAATATAATGTCTTTGCTTATTGTTATTTTTCTACCAATTCAGCTAACAGTTACAGAAATCTTATTTTATTTATTTTATTGTTTAATAGTGCAATAAAAATCTGGATTCTACTGTGTTGATTAAATTCTATTTTGCACTGTTCTAATTTGGGCTTCTATTGTATGTCTATTGAGTACAAATTTGTAATTTGAAACTGAGTCTGTAATTATGGTAATTTCCCAAATGATCTGCAATGAGCTGAGACCAACTGTGAGGTGCTGAAGGTGGAAGATAGTGTGAGCACTGGTGAGCCTTACCCTCGATGGGAGCCAGGATGACACGGGAGTGGTCGTAGGCGATGACGTTGGCGTAACGATTTTTGGGCTTGTTCACCTCCAGGTTGGAGTGTTCCCAGGTGAACTGCTGGCCTGGATCAATAGACTGGCAGAACATGCACACACAAAGAGGGAATCAGAAGAGCTGTGAGATGAGCTGAGCAATAACAATATGACCTGAATGTTATCATACAGGGAACAGAGAGAGGGGGAGAGGGAGAGATTGAGAGTGCGATTTCTCCAAAGGAAAACTGAAAATAGCTGCACAGCACATAGCTTGCTGACTGATTTAAATATTAACAGCAGCTGTACGCAACATTTTATCAAGATCATTAATGTAACGGATACATAATGACAAATAACAATATTGATGAAGGCAGTGACTCTCCCCGTTGAGGGAAGGGAATGAGCGAAGCCTGACACTCTGGGGAAAAACAAATTCAGCTGCCTCTTTAAAATACAAGGATTCCAGATAAATATTCTGTTCCTTTTTCAGGATAAATATGTATTCCATTATGATTCATTATATGTTTTTGGTTGTCTGATTCTCTGTTGGTGTGGGAATGGAGGTTTGAGGGAGATTTGCAATTAGGGTTTCAGCATGTGGGGTAGGGGGCTACAAAAAGAGGCTGAAGCTAAATGAAGTCCAACTGGAAACCTGATAAAACAATTTGCGTGTAATCATTACAGCACTCAGAGGTTCCCTCTGTTTTAGCCTCCTCCCATCTCTGTTTTTCTTTTCATTCTGCCCTCTATTCTCTATTCTTCTTTTTTCTCTTGGTTTCTATATCTCCAGCTCTCCATCTTCAAAGTCTTTATCTCGTTCTCCATCTCCTTCTCCTATCTGATGTTTATGTTCCCCCTCTATTCAGCAGTTACTCTCCAGCTATTTTCCATTTCTTTCTGGATTATCTTAAGGCTTACTATTCATATACAGTCAGGGAAAAAAATTATTTGAACCCCTGCTGATTTTGTTAGTTTGCCCATCTACAAAGAAATGATCAGTCTATAACTTCAGTGGTAGGTTTTTTTGAACAGTGAGAGACAGAACAATAACCAAAAAATCCAGAGAAATGCATTTCAAAAAAGTTATAAATTAATTTGCTTTTTCATGAATGAAATAAGTATTTTCTCCCTTTGCAAAATGTGCTTTAGTACTTGGTGGCAAAACCTTTGTTGGCAATCACAGAGGTCAGAAGTGTCTTGTACTTGGCCACAAGTTTTGCACACATCTCAGGGGGGATTCTGTCCCACTCCTCTTTGCAGATCCTCTCCAAGTCATTAATGCTTCGTGGTTGATGTTTGACAACTCAAACCTTCAGCTCCCTCCACAGATTTTCTATGGGATTAAGGTCTGGGGACTGACTAGGCCACTCCAAGACCTTAATATGCTTCTTCTTGAGCCAATCCTTTGTTGCCTTGGCCGTGTGTTTTGG
>JAUBNQ010000020.1:16179446-16190406 GCA_032353495.1 Ctenopoma kingsleyae
GTTGATTGATAGGGGATCAAATACTTATTTCATTCATGAAAATGCAAATTAATTTATAACTTTTTTGAAATGCATTTCTCTGGATTTTTTGGTTATTGTTCTGTCTCTCACTGTTCAAATAAACCTACCATTGAAATTATAGACTGATCATTTCTTTGCTAGTGGGCAAACTTACAAAATCAGCAGGGGTTCAAATAATTTTTTCCCTGACTATAACGATTGGGGTCACTGCCCTGAAATATTGTTCATAAAGAAAAAATACAACCACATCTGTGTAATCCAAACTTAAATATTTTTCTCACGTATGGCAACAGTCCAGTCATGAAGTTTACATCTACAACGAAAAATGATTTGAAAATTGAATTTCCTCCTCCTGCTTCTTTAAATGATTATTGAAGGCATGTTTGAAGATGAATGACAGGTCAAGAAGTCAGGGTTTATAGCACACGACTGTCAGATGTCAGATAAACTCTACGGCTTCAGTATTGTCAGGGAAAAGTCTACCTTATCATCACCGTTTGTATGTCAGATTATCTCGTCTTCATCTTCGCTCTCCAGCTGTGATGTACTGCCCTCTCTCTCTTTACTAAAAACTCATCATTAACCAAGCTACCCCACCTCATCTCTCTCTTCTCTCCTTCCCTCTTCCCTCTATTTTTCTTCCTCCCTCACATCCTGCCTGGCTATAAACCAATCAGTCAAAGCCCTGTAGAGCTGCACTTGGCAAGCCGGGGCGCCCGGACGAGCAGCCATTCATCAAGAAAATAACAAAATTAAAATTACACTTCTCTATTTAATTTGGTCATTTATTTTTCCTGGGGGTGGTTGTGTGAAGGGGCAGGGACAGAGAAAAAGACAGACTGGGAAAAAAGACGAGAGGGCGGTTTAATGTTCTCTCAAAGCCAAGTAATTAGAAGTTGTAGTTGTAGCAAAGCATCAACTCTGGCATCACGTCTCTCGACTCTCTTACTCCCAAATGGAACAAGTTTGTCCATTTGGTACACGGCCCGGATGTGGATTTATGAATAATAGATACCCAAGAAATACTGGATCGCTATGAGAAGTCATTATCCACCAACATCCACTGGCAGGCATGATAACTGGTGTACCCGCTTCCCACCTTAGCCTGGCGTGCAGCGAGGCGACAGGCACAGTGATTTAGGGATGGCGAGGAGGGGATATTGCTTGTATGCAAACGAGAGCTGATTCAGCGGTCCTGATTTCTAATCAACTCTGGTGTCATTTATAACCGCCATGGTCTCAGAGCTCAGACAGCTCAGTTACCCCGTACACACACACACACACACACACACACACACACACACACACACACACACACACACATATTGTGTTAAAGCCTTGACTGCCAGTGTGTCTTTCTCCAAAAACACCAGAATATATCTCCATTGTGGAAGAAAATCTTTAGTCCAAATTCATTGTTGTGCATGAAGAATTTTAACACTCATGCATCCAATCCCATCCCATTAATAACAATTTCTTAAGCAAATGATTAAACTAGGTAAAGTCCTCAATATTTATTTTCTGGTTTCATTTAGGCATAATCTTTAAAATTAGATTAAAGTTTCTTAGGTCTATTTTCCTCTATTAAATGCATTTTTAGGTAAGTACACACATTTTGGGTGTCACAGAAGGATGTGTTAATTTTGGAGCAGAAATATTAAACAGTTTTTATTCATGTTTACTGATGTAGTACTGGATGCATTACAGTAGAATGATTCTTTTATTTAGCCAAGAATATGAGGAAATTGCATTTGGGAGTTTAGAGCTGTAATAACCTGCTGAGGGAAATTTCATATAATTGAATACAACAATTGCTTTGCTTTGCCATGCTGAGACTTTAAATATATTGGAGGAAAAAAGAGGCAGAGTACAATTGATATTTCATAATTGCTTAAGCACCATCGACTACGGTACTGTCAACAAGTGGGAAAAAAGACTTTGAAGAAGATCTAAATATCTAGGGAAAAAGAGACTCTCATGTTCCCTGTTCGATGAAAGCACAATCAGACAGAAATCATTACTCAAAAGAAATGCTGAACTTCGAACCTTTGGCACACTCACCTCATATTCCTGTGAGAGCTTGAGGTTGTCGTTGGCCTTGAGAAGCTCTGTGTGTTCGGCCAGCTCTGAGATAGGGATCGGAGGATGATTCATCATGCCTGCTCATCAGAAAAGGAAGACAAAAATTCCACCCAGGGAAAGAAAGGAAAGAAGGTGCATTAGTCCAGTGAGAATTTCTTGATTATGCAACAATGGATGATAGGTTTTAGTGTCAGAAAGCTTGTGCAGAACATAGTGACACAAACACAATACAAATTTACTGAGTGGTGATGTTATAGGAACTTGATTGGACCAGGCCAGAGCTCAAAAATAGCAACAACAGTCAATTATTACTGATTATTTACCAAAAAACGTAGTTGTGAACACCCACAGACCACATAGTATGAATTCCCACAATAATCATGATGTTGACAGACAGAAGGCCCAGTAGAACAAGTAGTTGCTGATTGTTACCACAGGAAAACCAAGACCAATTGTGGCTCACAAATTATGAGGCAACAGCATTTTTTTATAACTTGTGAAATTAGTTAAAAATGAGATAAGATGAAAAACGTTTTGATGGTAAAATCAGAGACAAGAAACATGACAGTTCTTTTAACTCTCTGAGTCAGTGGAGTGCTTATGTTGACAAAAATCGCTTGTACTCCACATTGAAGATAATCAAAAGTAAGGTTTTCTTTTAGCATCACAAAATTTAATAGTGTATCACCAGTCAGTGAAACAAACTGTTTGCAATGGACATAAGTATTTAAGGATGGTTTTACTTTACAAATTCAGGTGGCTTTAAATATATTTGACTGCCTATATTGAATATGATTTTTTGCAAACTTTTGATAACACTTAAACTATTAATTTCAGCAACATCCTTAATCAAAATGAAAGATGAGAGAGAAGCTATGAAATAGTTTTCCAATCTGGATCAGACCCAACATATCCTGCAGGCCTGCTTCCACTGTATCTGTAATATGTAATGCTCTTGTTGTGCTGTGTTGCTACAGTAGCACGGTGGCCAATTTTGACTGTTGCCTCTACAAAAATGAGCTTATTGTAGTGTGGAGCCCTGACCTGGGGGCTCACAGGAAGGGAGGTGGGAGGAGGATAAAGGGGTTTAGGAGTGTGAGTGATGCTGAGTGACACAGTGAGCTGCTCCATTACAGCCAGCCAGTGCAAAGCAAGCAAGCTGCCGTTTCTGCTCTTTCCTTAATCTGCTGCTTCCCTCAACCCAGTATACACTGGCTTTACAGTAAACACACATTACCTCCCAAAATCACAGAAAGCATTCTCAGTTGCATGTCCAATATGTTCTTTAGCCAAATGAATTCCCAGAAAATAGCTTTTCAGTTGGCTTAGAAAACTGCAAGATCTTTTAATTTATTTATTTATTGCTCACACCAATATCCATTGAATATTTTGTTGCTGCTGCTACAATATTATCAGCACCGCTGTGCACTCCAGTCACTAATCCATTTAGGAGCATAATGCTGAGGCCATGTAATGGAATATGAAGTAGCCATGGATTGTGGCTCTGTCCCTGCATGCGGTCTGGCAATACTTGTATTTTTAGTAAGAGGCCTCTTTTCCTGTCGAGTGATGAGGTCAAAAGCCAAAAGAATGTTGACATCACTTCACAAAAAACATTACCCAGCTTAACTGGGCATGCAAATAGGCATAATCACATTAACCTTCCTTAATTTTCGTTTTACAACAATGCTTACTAACCCTCTGATGTCAGAGGGGTCACTGATGTTTCAGCTGCTTTTGTTGCACTTAAGAGGTGAAGCCCAACTCTCTGCAGTGACAGTCTTCATTAGTAATGGTAATTTATTTTACACGGAGAGAACAATGTGGCGGCATCAATTACATGAAGATTAACAAAGATTACAATGCATTTATGAGACAAATGGAGATGACATTAGATGGGATGACATCCTCTGGAAATTGAATGGACACACTGCATTAACAGATTACTTGACAAGAGTTGGGCAACAAACACTCATGCCCTTCTTAATGGATCATTTAAATCATTTGCTAAATGAATAGTGTTTATAAAGCTTAAGTTAAATGTATTTTTCGATTAAGTAGCTTAATAAACTCGAACTCTTAAGGTAATAAGAGAAGTCAGATTATATGAATGCGTTTATACAAAGCAGTGTGTTTATTTATTCATAGGTGAATTTGTCAATGAGCTAACAGAGGATGCAGATGTAGCCGCACCATTTGAGAAGGTTATTAATCATTTCTGGTATGGGAATTCATTGATATGAGTATTGAAAAAAAAGTGAAAATACTTCAAATTAAATTTGGTTGTCAGTTTACTTGTCTGAATTTCAAAGGGAAAAGGTATCAGAAAGTATCAGAAGTGAAATAAGTGTGTATATGTAAATGAGGGGCCCTGACTTCTCCTTGAGAGAACAAGAGCGGGTTGTTTGAGGGGAGATCAAAGAATGTTTGTGTTGGATTTGTGTGTGTGGTAGTTTAGTTTACTCTGTGTGTGTCTCTGTGTGTATTTGCATGTGCATGACTTACAGACATACTAAAATTCCATCAATTCCTGTTCGTTGTGTTTACTGCCCACATTACTGTTAGCATGTATAAGTGCCTGGTATGGTTAGGGATATACAGTATATTACACCAAAGTGTTTACATAAACAGTATATATAGTATATATTCAAATAAACCATGATGCACTGCTAGTGGGACAGGCTGAATGTTATACATCCTGGTGCTTGCTTATTTCCACAAACTTTGGCAGAATGCCATATGAAACATTTGAAAAAATCTTTAAAAAACTTAAATCTGTTATTTACATTTTTCCCACCTTGCATTTTGCCTACTTAACCAATATGCTATATGCTGACAAACTCAACAGTTTTTTGCATCTGTTTCTCTCTCTCAATCTACTTTTCTAACCACACCCACTTGTGTTTATTTGTACAGACAAGTTTTGTAAAGTCAATCATACTTCACTTGTTCTCTTACTCATTTTGTCAATCATGCAGTGCACACTGCCGTGTTTTTCAAGAAAAGATTTACTTTCAAAACTAGGCTTTGCTGTGACCCATAGTCAAGCAAAGTCATTCAAGGACAAATTGTTTTTATTCCCTAACCCCACTTCAAAAGCTATGTTCTTCTCTTCAACATGGCCCGCCTAACTCACAGCTTTTTCTTATCCGTGTACAAATTCTTCCATTTTTCCAACACAATAAACAGCATGATCAATGAACACAGCAAAACAAACGAGCATCTAATTACACATTTCCAATCTCACAATCTGCAGTCTATATGCCTGAAAAATACAATGATTGTTTTGATAAGCCAAACCAGTCTTTCTCTAAAAGCCTATTTGTGATGTTGCATATTTCCATATAAAAGGGAAGAAGCTTTTCTGTGGGTAAGCAAAGAAAATGAAGGGGGAGAAAAGGGGAAAGAGAAAATCCAGAAACTCTGCTTTTTCTCTTGGATGATCCTTTTGCAGTGAGCAGAGAGAGGGGGTGATCAAATGTCGAGCCATTGTTTGCCACTGCTTTAATTAATTCTGCTCGTTATCTCTGAGCACAGAAAAGATCCTGTTAGTTCAGAATGGAAATGGAGCAGAGTTGGTGAAGGAGGAGGAGGAAGGATAAGGGAGAACAACAACAAGGAGGTGAGGAAGGGAGGGAGAAAAGGGGGATAATAGAGATTGTAATCCTGTAAAAAACACCTCGCAACCATCTCTACATCATCACAAGTGATCGCACAGGTTATTTATGCATGATGGATTAATGCACAGCCAACAGCCCAAGTGAATACTGTGATTGACATCCAATTAAAGAAAAAAACAAAAACAGCCCGGTATACAAACAGAAACTAACATCAAATTAATTAGTGCTAAAATTTTGCTGCATCATGTGAAAAAACAAACCAAATTATGTATTTGTAAATGGAGGCAAGCGGTGGTTGAAAAAAAAAAAAAAACATAGGAAAGATAAAGAAAGCTGTTACGTAAATGCTAAAAGCAAAGAGACTAACTTTCATATTCAAAATCTGCTTCACTCTGAGGACTGCTTAGACCAGAATCTGTAAAGAACAGCAAACAGAAGGGAAGTGGTTTCAAAAAGCTATAATGCAACAGAAAAGACTATGTAAAAACAAGACATAAAATGATAAAAAGCCATGAAATATAACACAAAGGAAAATACTAAATTTTTTACCATCAGTAAACTCAGGCCCCTCTCAGGGTAGCTTGAATGACAGATTTGAGACCAGACTGCTACACTGACATGAAAAAGTAGGGCAAACATTTTCAGATCAGCCCAGACCTTCCCTTCCACTACCAAATCCCAATCAGTGCCACAGTTCTCCTCAGGAGCAGACTGGTTAGCCATGGGCATTAGCCTCTGCTGCACTGCTGAGAACTCCCCTCTGCTAAGCCCCATATCAATGCTCATAGAGATCAGGATAAGACTGATTTGATATCTCTAAGCTTTCATAAACACCACTGACAGGAAAAAGAGATAGAGAAAGAAAAAACAGCTTATGTTTCCTGGTGAAAACTGACTCTGAGAGAGTTCTTTGTCCGTGGTTTGGTGTTGAGGCACTAGAAGTGAAAGGTGAGGAAAAGTGTCCACATTCTTGGTTGACAGCTGTGGAGCCAGAGCTGATGGGAGTTAGAGCTCTGAGGAGTGTGGTGATAGTTCAGAGTCTTATCTGTTCCAGAGGAGAAGTCCTCTGAGGCTGCAGCCAGTCAGTGTTATATCTGGGAAGACTCAGGTCTCCTTAACTGTTCATGCAGAAAGAAGCGATCTGCGACAACAACTGAACATGTGGCTAAGAGAGAAGCAGTTTGATGAGATGCTGCCATCCAACACATCAAGTGAAGGGAAATTAATTTTGTCAGGCCTAAAAGCTGAACTTAGATCACAAGAGTCACAGTGAAACAAAAGGATGTCACCTCCAAAGATGGCAAGTTTGATCCAAAAAAACAAAAATGTTTGAGTGCATAATGAAAGGAGAAAGATTTGACTTGTGGACAAAATGAAAAAAAAAAAGAGTTTGTCTTTATGTCGGTTCCCTTTCTAATTCCTTTATAGCAAAGAGGCAGCTAGGTCATCATTCATGTGTGATTCTTGTTCAGATCAATTTTCCTTAAATTTACTTCTGCAAAATAAAAGTTGCTACAGTCAGTCTAGGTAAGTTTACCTTTCTCTGATGCCTTAGTGAGAGGACGTCATGCCAGCGGTGCCAAATGAGCGCATAGAGATGAAGACATCAAACATCCCCCTCTCACTAATTGATTTGTGACAATGACTAATTAAACCTAGCGGGTGGTGCTCTGATCCACTATCTCCAAATGTCATTCATCACAGCAAGAGGGAGGTACAGGCATGTCTGATTATGTTTATGTTTAAGCGTGTACTGCATGTGCGTGTGTTTTGATAGAAGTGTTTGTGAGAAGGAGGGCACAGTTGTTGCAGTCACTGCCATAATCTGGAGGGAACAAGTAGGCTGGTGATGTGAGCAATTGGCTGGTGTCTGTGGCTTTTGCCACTGTCTGCATGAAACTTTTTGATTTTTACAGGCTTAAATATGGATGTCTTCTTCTGACAAAATTATGGGGGCATGATGTGCTTTATTTATAGTATACAATTTACCAGCTATTAAACTGCAAATCTGAAAAAAAAAGTAGAAAAAAAGAGAGAGAGACAATAATGAAAAGATATTGAAAAAAACGACTAAGAGAAAAAAGGGAACACTAATGGTGGTGTTGGGGGGTATGGTTGGAGATAAAGAGTTGATATCCACCGGATCGTGCTGCTTCATTACTTTAGCCCCATTTGCCAATTAAACCCCAGGCACCAATGAAGATAATGACAAAATGAGTCACTCTGCGCCCAAGGAGATATGGGATGTCACTGTGAGGCTGTCATGTGACCTACGAGCTTTAAATTACAAATGTATGCATGTACGCGCGCACACACAGACACACACACACACACCTCCCTCTCTCACAAGCCTATAGGAAGCCTAATCAAAAAACATATTTCTTTTGTTCCCCCGTGCTCAGGGTCATTGAGCACACATTGCCAATGTGGCATATGCTCTGTTGGATTGGAGGGGCCTTAGATAAGTGCAATGAGAGTATGCTCCTTTGAACAATGGTTGCTATTAGCTGATGGGGATGTTCACAAATGCTCACTGGCCCACTTAATTAGGCTAAAATGTCCATTCAAATTAAATTTCCCGGGTGTCGAGATAACATCACCCAATTCTGTGTAACAATGGCAGGGCTGTCGAATGAGAATGCTTGTCATACACAAAGATACATGTATTGATGAATGTTATATAAAAGAGAGACTCCAACAAGAATTTCTATTATTTAAAGAAGGATGTGGACTTCTGAGATGATGGTGGAAAAGTGCTGGATGTCAGAGAAAAAGATTATAGCCATTATAACCTTATTACAGGACCATTGGTTTTGAAAACCAAACAAGATGAAGATGAAGAAGACAGTAAAGTGAACTTCCACATTTCTGTGCATTATGCATCTTCTTTCATCCTAATATCGCTCTTCCCTGTTGTAAAGAAATTAGGCTTTTTTTCCCAAGACACAAACTCAAGGCAACATGCCTGGGCTCCTAAAGAAGATCAAAAGTAATGCTCCATTTTGAAATCTGAGCCATTTGATAGAGCAAAAACTGGCTGTGTATGATAGATGGATGACTGAAAGACAGCTAGACTAGGAGATGGTAAGGTAGGAGGCAAAAAAGAAATAATGTGATACGAAGAAGGAATGAGGGTGTGTTTATTCCACTTCTGGGGGATTTACTCGACTTTTGCTTAAGCAGTTGAGAACAATGTCTTTTCAAGTGGGCAACAACTCTTGAAGAATATTACCATCTGCTGGAAAACGTTTGCAGAAAAATGTTTGCATTGCATTTGACTGCAAGTGTGACTGCAATAGCAAGTCTCCAAAACTGACCAACAGACATGCTATTGCTAATTCATGTGGCTTTGTTTATAACACTCACTGCATTTTCATGCAAACCACTGACCAGGTCACTCAGAGAAACCAGGTTTCTTGGGTAATCACACAATGAGTTTACATGCACTGAAGAAAACTGGTGATTGGAAATCTGTGTAGCAGATGAGTAATCAGATTTCTTCTCTACCTTGGGCTGATTTTGGAAGCGTGGTTCACAGATTTCAACTGTATAGAGGCAGAAAAGTCCACTTCCTGACTGTTTTTTTGTTTTTTTTTTAAAAATATGTGTGTCGGGAGAGGTGCCTATCAGTGCTGTGACAGAGACACACACCTGTATAACGTTTTTACGGCACAAACTGTCTGAATTAAAGAATTACACCATGAAAAGTTAGTCATTTAGACATTATGCGTTGGTTTCACTATTAGTCTGACTTTGAGTGGACTTGATTTAAAAATGAGGCAGCATTGCTCCCCTTTTATCCAGCCAGACTTGTCTGCTGAATGTAGTAGAGTGGCGAGTGTCAGCCTTTGTTATGCACATGTAAACTTGTAAAAAGCCATTAGAAACCAGGCTACACATATACATGGCAGAGTAATCGGAGTTCTCTGGGAGAAATCTACCTGGGGAAATTAGGTTTCTCTAAATCGCTACTCCGATTATAGTAACCAGGTTTCCATTTACATGACAATTAAGAAATCAGCTTACTTGAGAAAGCCAATTGTAACCCAGTTACTTGAGTGCATGTAAACACACTACAGTTCAGACCAAAAACAACAAACTGTAGATGCCTATATTACAGGAGGCTGGATAACAGGATGGCAGACTGACTGACAATGAGTCTGAAAAGGAGGTAGGAGGGAGATGTCAGACACACTTTTATTGGCGAACCCTTGAGAATGAATACAGGATTAAATGTGCTCTGTTGTTAACACCAGGCTTTTGCTCGGATGAACGCCAAAGGGAACGGAAGACAAGAGCTGAAGTAGGTAAAAACCTTGAAAAACTTAAAACAAGATTTGTTTCTGAAATAAAAAACATTAAGTACAACACCAGACATAATTTTTCTGACTATGTGTTATTCATTAATGGCTAACTATTATTTGGTGAGATGGCAAACATAGATACATTCAGCTGGTAGTTACAGAAACAAATCTAATGATGGGATGGGAGTACTTCATGGACATTATATATGCTTACATGTAACTTTATGTTGAATTAATTTGTTAATAGTTAAGTCTTTGTGGATGTGTAGTCCATGTTTGGTATACGTACACCCCACATATTGTCTGACATGAATAAAAAGCTTTACATTGTGCGTCTCTATTTGGGTTACCACTATGACCTTTAGAAATCCAGTAATGGAATTTTTTCGACTAGAGCTGCTGCTAATTAACGCTTTTGCCAATTTTGAAATTAGCTTTCCATTTCAGTAGGTTCCAAAACTAAGGATTTTGACGTGCCTGCAGAACACCTCATGAAAAACTTCTGAAACAGCAAAGTGAGGCTAAGTTAATTCAGCTGGATGAATAAACTTCATTCTTCACATCCGTTATAATGTCAATGAAAATGGAAAACATTAATTTAATATAGAGTATATCAGTCTGAGGCTATATACAATTTGTTGTTCAATTTTAAGTTGCTGGGACTTTTGTTATGCTGTGTTATGTGTTCTTCCTGTACCTGGAGTTTGGAAGTTAATGCGTCTCATCTCCACAGGGTCTGTAGGGTGGTGCGGTGTAATATCTGCGTTGTTCAGGAGACATTTTGTGCGCGGCTCTGACTCTTTCCTTTTGCGGCTGGAGAGTAAGACAAACATATAGGAGAAAGAGAAGACGAACGACAAAAACAAAAGAATAACTTTTAGTGAACACTTTATCCAGGAAAATGGTCTAAACTCTCACTAATGACAATTCCTA
>JAUBNQ010000020.1:16203429-16247135 GCA_032353495.1 Ctenopoma kingsleyae
GACAAAAAAAAAACCTTGGGAATTTTACAGTAGCCACACAGAAATTAATAACATGGTTTAAAAATCACACACACACAAAAGAAAAAAACAACAACATACCACCAGAGCACAAGACAACACATACTGTATCAACACATAACACGACACCACAGCATTAGCATTCCAGGCACAGTAGGCAGTGGATATTGCATCAGCCACAATTTTGTAGAAGCTGGCCGGCAATTGAAGTTTGTCCTTTTTTCCTTAGTGCTAGAGATAGTGTGGAGGTTGGCAGGCCAGACAGCTGAGGTGGAACCTTTGAGCCACTTTGTTATCCAAACTTACAAAAAAAAAAGATTTTAGGGGTCATGTAAACTGTGAGTCCAACCAGGTTGATGCAATACCCTCTGTTTATTCCCTTTCAGCTACACAAAGCACTCAGGCAAAACTTCATACTCACATATTCAGCTGTATCGTCCGTTTCCCACTAACCCCCCCCCGCCAAAGAGGAGAGTGCAGGAGAGAGAGCAATATTTTTTTTTAAAGAAAGAAAGAGAAAGGAAAGGGAAGAAATAGGATTATGAGAGACAGGGGCATTAGTGGTTTGAGAGCAGAGGACTGGTATCAGAAACAGGTCACTGCTTTTGCGAGGTCAGGAGAAAGAGAAGCCGTTTTAATCTTATGTTATGAGGTGCGGCTGAAACAAGAAGTTGTATAGGTCTACCTGTGGGGGTCTGAATATGTTTAAAAATGTTGCTGTATGTGTAATGTTCATTAACTGTTATATCACTCATAGCTACAGTTACATGTTACACGGTACAGTTTAAGGGTTCAATAATAAGGACATTTTAAAATAATATAAATATGCAACTTAATAAACACTTTGCCTGGCATTCTTTGGTGACAGCTGGGTGCACACATTGCTTTGAATCATATAATTTAAGTTATTTAAACTCATTACACTCTTAGACTCTTTCAGGGTCAGCTAAATGCCAAAAATGTAAAAGGGACGCTGGTGGCATTTTGCCTGAATGGACCCTTCATTCATGTGCAAAAATAGATTCCCAAAATATGTATGTCGAATGCATACAACTATTCTTTTCTATGTTGTTTACCCTATTGCTTTGAGGCTATAATTTCCATTTGGATGATTACTAGTGTGCACAACAGTCTCACTGTGGCAGAACTCTGCCAACATTGTGTTGACAGAAGTTTTGTAAAAAATAAAAAAGAGAAAAACAGCCACTGCACGGGGCTCCATTACAATTCAAGCTGTCAGTGGAGGCTGATTTTGGTGAAATGTTTTCATGCCAATTTTACTTTTCCCTCCAAGGCACAGAAAAGTATAATCAGCATTTTCTTTGAGTCTTTGCATTTCATACAAGCAAACAATCAAACATTTCATAGCAGATGTTGCCACAAAGCAGAGGTCTAGACATTCCTAATAAAAGCCATGGAGGCAGAAGAGGGACGACAAGATGAGTGAAGCTTTGATTACAGTTCTTGTTGTGGGCTGAGGGCAAAAGAATATTACAGCAATAGGAAATGAAATCCAAGAAAGAAGCGCACCCACATCATTTCCCATACGCTAGCCACAGCTACAGCAGGCGAGTAAAAACTGTGTGGAAAAAAAGTTGTGCAAGGTTTCCTTGAAATGTCCACATCAGTGTAAAACTGTTGTTTTAACCAGCTTAAGTGTCTTTGTATCCGATTGAAAAACAGATTCAAAGGCAGATGTGGGCATATTAGCTATTTCTTTTGAACACAAACTGCATTGATGTACTGTTTGAGCATGCTCTAAGTTATGACATAACTTAATATGTATTGAGAAAGCAGTGACATGATCATACCTGGGCATCAGCCAGCATAACATCCTTAATGAGGGGCAGGCCCCTTGATTCGCCATTTTCCACGCGTACATAGTGGACCTGGTAGCCACGTATTTGACCATGCTGCTTGCCTGGCAACAAGGAACGCCACATCACTTTTAGCGCTGTGGAGTTAAGGACCTCCACCTCCACTCGCCTTGGAGGAGCCCCAGGAACTATGGGTAAAAAGAAAAAAACTCAAAAACAGAATCATTGTGTCATATGTACTGCTTTAGTTGCTGTGACTGTCATTCTGATTCACTATTTTATAGTGGGACTAAAGAAAAGTGGATATTCATCTTTCAACAAGTAAGATCAGAATACAGTAATCATTCACACTGCTAGAACAATGCAGGAGGATAGCGGCAGATGCATCTGTGTCATGACATTTATAGCCCCTGCCTCACACAATATGCATAAAATACAGACAACTAGCAAAAGTTAGATAGAGACATGGTAGACAGAGACATTAATAAACAACAAACACACTCCAGTGTCTGTATCCCCACAATAGATAGCTCTCAACACCAGCACTACGTTCTTCCGTCTCCTTCACATTTTCAATATGTGTGTGTTACGTCTGTCTGCCATCAAGGGGAAGCCTTGTCTCTCTGTCATAATGACAGGTCTTTATGGGAGACCTTGCTTCAGTGTGCCATGGACTGGTCTTTTCTGAGATGGATATGCCATTAATAAAACTCCTCTACTCAAACTGCTTCCATTTGCTCCTCCACAAACACTTCAAGTACCCCTCTTCTTCCCTAAATCACAACCTCATTTCCCCCATCGTCCCCAGGACCATGCACAAATCTTGTATATAGCAAAAAATCTTTGTACCTTTTAGTCCTGGCTCTTATTTCTTTAACTGGCACTTCTCTTTCACATTATTATTGTGAAGACAGCTGAAATTTGTTATACGGTAGCATTGTGACTTTCACCTGTTACTATTGACTTTTAAAACAGGTATAAGAAAATTTTAAGCTTGTCTCTCCTGTTCCGGTGGTTAAACATTAGTGTTAGAAAATGCTTAAATTGCTGTGGTAGATGTGAAATGGATTGTAGAGAACAGCAGCCAATGCCAGCCATCCGTCAGTGGTTGAGATACGCTGTGACATGTTCACAGCTTTACTTTTCAGTTTATATATTTTATTGTTCAACTGCTTTTCTCCTGTCATTTAGCATCTGCTATTCAACTTAGCCATGCAATATTTATTGTATATGCATAATATATGTGTTTAGTTCTTTTGAGGTTGAGATGTTGTAACTTTTTTGTCTTTTTCAAGCAAAATCATTCCATTTTACATCATTTTACTCCGTCATAGCTACTGTCCACGGCCAGCAGTGTGCAGAACTGCCTACCTACCTGCCTATCTGTTCACATATAGTATCTTGCCATTGTTCAGGCAATACCAGTTGAGCCTATTCTTTTCTTTTTAGGCATGGCCTGAGTACAATACTTCAAGGTAACACAACAGTTAATGGTTAACAGAGTCTGGGAGGGTGTTAATTCTTTTTGGTCAAGCAGAGAATTTTTGCTGCACCCTTGGAAAATGCTCACCTGCTACCTTAACCTCCAACCTCCAACCTAAAAAATGTGATCATTGGTTACCGAAAGACGGCACAGATAATACAATTGAATATTTTAAGTGCTAAAACCTTTTACTCCAAAATCATAAGCTATATTATGGCCCAGATTTACTAAAGGTTTGTGTGTACTAAATCATTTGCAAACTTGATAACACTCGATGCACAACCTAATCTATGAAGGGTGCACAATGAGGACTGTCTTGAGCACATGCCGTAGACTTTATACATTTGCCTTCATAAATTTGCAAAGTACGGCAGCCTGAAAGCGATTTGCTGTGACTGGGATTGCGCCTGAATTTAATACCTTTGAAAGGCAGGTGCAATCTGCTTGTACACTGGATGGGTCCAATGATCCAGTTTTGAAGTTGTTGGTTGAGCTTTGCGCAGCATTATGGGAGGGCATTTGTGGACCATAGCCCCCGAATGAGTAACCGTAACTCAACGGCCTGAGTAACCACTGGCTGAGCATAATCACACCTTAACATTTGGCTCACCCAAATATACTCAATATATTTTGAGATAGCTTATATCAAAATATATGGAGAATATAGAGCATATAGTTTTAAAATAGAAAATATATGTAAAATATTATTAATATATTATTAACAATTCATTCAAAAACATTGTCTTCAGCTTAATGTTATTTCCAAACTATAGCTGCACTTTTTTTGTGAAAATTTATTTGTATGTATGTATTTTTTAAATATGATTTCAAACCACATTTTTACAGTGTACCATAAGTGCACAGACAGTATGCCCTTCCAGTGTATAACACTCATAAATGATAATGGCTCTCAGCTGTGCAATGGGATACTGCTAAAAGCCTACAGATAGAGGCAGGATATGGGATGTGGTAGCTATTATGAATTACATTTGGTTAGTTTTGATTTAATAGCAACACGTTTGATTTCCCAAGTGTATTATACATTTTAAGCATGGTCCTTCTGTATGCTTTACACTGCTGTTTGTGGTCTTATTATCTATGGACAGATATGTTTATATACTTTTGAAACCTTGTAACAAGGTAAATTCTTGTATATTTGGAATAGCACTTTTCTAAGGAAGATTTGATGGACGCGTCTCACATACACAAATAACCACCCACTGCTATTACCGAACAAACAAACAAACAATAACTTTGTCTCTACATAAAGTTTTGCTTCTGTATATTAGAGACTCATGTACCATCTTCATCTGTCCGGCAGACCAGGGGCTCACTCTCAGGGCCTGGCCCAATCACAGTGAAGGCTGTCACGGTGATGCGGTACTGGGTCCACTTCTCTAATCTCTGTAGCAGCACCTGCTCTTCAGTGGCAGGCACCGTTGGCTCCTCCGTGGGCTCCCCGTCATCACTGCCTACTTCTGAGGGGCCCACCACTTGGTATCGCACCCTATATGCCGACAGGACACCGTTCTGACTCTCCAAAGGCGGGGGGTGCCAACTTACCAGCAGGGTGGTGGAGCTGGTGCTGCTGCACTTAATGTCTTGAGGGGGGGCTGAGGGCTCTGGTGAGGTGGAAAGGATAGGAAGGAAGGGGGTCGAGGACGAGGAGGTTGGGGAGGAGGGAAGGGGGGGTGAAAAACAAAAAAATAAAAAGATGGGAGAGATAAAGAAAATGCTAAAAGGAAAATTCAAAACTCAAATTAAAAAAAAAATCAAACAGAAATTGCAAAACAAATACAGAGGCAAAATATGTTTAAAATAAAAAAAAATCAAGCAAATGTCAACAAAAGATTCATAAATGGACAATGGAATAAGCCTGTGTAATAATGAATCAAGATGGCTACTCTTGGGAGATATTTAGTTTTGTGTACTTTGTCATTAGTTGGTGTTAAAACATAAAAAGTACACAAGAATCACAAAGCAACTCATCATATTCATAGAGCCCTACTTACAAGTCAACTATCTGTTGTCATGTACTACAGTACAGTTAGTGAGAGATCTGGTACTGTTGCTCATGCCATCCTTGAGTTGAGGTTTTAGTCTTTAGCCATTCTAAGATAGCAACAGGTAAACAAGGCAGTCGCAAACCACTGAAAAGCATTTGTAATTTTGCTTGACAACCTTCAGCCAAATTAACATACACTAAAATAAGCTATTTTCCCCAGGTATAATCTAGCAGGGAGGTTTGTAGTCTGTCCTAACAGCAGAAAATCTTTCCAGTGCAGTGGTTGTTTGTTTCTGAAGTGCTCTTCTAAAACTTCTTAAAACCTGCACGTGTGTGAACCTTCTCTCTCACGTCTAATCTGTGCCAAGCTCTTACACAGCTTGTGCTCATCCACAGCCTGTGCTGTGCAACGGGCGATAAAATGTTTCACTTCTCATGCAGAGCCTGGCATTTTACGAATAACTACACATATGAAAACATTTCTGTCCAAGTTTGGTTTCCCTATCGCATAAAATGGTTTTGTGTAAGAATATATCGCCCCATCTTGGTGTGACAAACCCAATTCATTATTACATCTTTGTCTGTTACGTAAAGTAAAAACAGCACAATAAACGAAAACAAAATGAAATACGATCAGAAAAAAGGCATTCCACACACAGCAACTTAAAAGACACACGCAAATAAAATCCATGGAAACAAGTCACATGTTCTTATTCCAAAACAAAAATTGAAGAAATAAATTATGAACCGAAGGAGGGTACTAGGAAATGAATTTCTCTGTAACCCAGGTGACTCAAAAGAAAGAACCGCTACAACATTTAAGGTTCAAAATGACAACTCATGAAAAAACATGAAATAATTGAATACTCAGTTAAAAATAGAAAATAAAAACATTTAACTTCAAAAAACAAACCAACAAAAAAAAATCACAGGCATCATCTGCATCATACGTACCTGACATCCACAAATACTAAATTTGAAAGACTTTCTTACCACCAGCACCTGACTACAGAGCGTGCTTACTCTATAATCAGTAAACTCCAACACTTTTCCTCCCTGAAAGTGTCAATTCATTTTTGAGATCTAGTCATATTTGGGACAGGTAAATAACACCTTCAGTTTTGACCCACTGAGAATTTTGGTCACATTTTTGGGTTATTTAGAGGGAGAGAGTTGGCACTGTGCTGTAGCCAGAGCTGCTTAATGCTTATGTATCTTTGGGCCAGAGGGTCCACAAGACTGTGAGAGGGGAAGGCTTGTTAAGAAAGAACCTCCTTCCTTGTTAACAATTTGTTCATATAAATCCCATTTCATAGCCCTGTGCCTATATATCTTCTTAAAGCTTACTGCCATTTTGAGAATGCCAAGACACAAGAGAAGAAAAGCAAGACGGAAAGCTTGCATTGCTAAATTCGTAAAAGTTTAATGATAGTGTTCTGACTGCACTGTCACTTTGGGTAGAACAGCTTAAAAACAAAATAAATAAAACTATCTAAGAGACCTCATCCTGGTGAAGACTGAATGTTCCAGCACACAAATAGGACAAGACCTCAGCCACAGTTCCCAAGCCTTTCTCTGTGTCCAATGGGCTTATTTACTTACGGTCTTACTGGATTTTGAGCCTTTCAGCTTCTTTCCTCTGCTCATATTGTATTTGCGAACTCTCCACGTCAAGAATGATTGCTCAGTTCTCAATCTTTGTGGTGTGGAAAAGGGCTGTGAATCTGACAGGGCCAGGCTATCACAGTGTGCAGGCATCCTCAGGCCTGATAACAGTTAAAGACTCACTAGGGCACAGCTTTAATAAAGTGCATATCCCATGAAGGCCAGTGGTAGGATTATGGATACTAGAACTATACAAACCACAAAAGAAAAAAAAAAAATCAGCTAATGCTTCACTTGAGGTTCTTTTAAAGCTTCAGTGAAAGAGTTTCCGAAATGCTACTTGACAAATAATTAGTCATGTCTGTATTCATATCCTTCACTATGACTTTTAAGTCTGTTGTGATATGACTTGGAGGTCTGGGTACAAAGTCTGCAATGTCATGTACTGGTAGCATATAATCATTATGACGACCTTCAGATTAAAAGTGTGTTTAGTGTGACATTGTCAATGGATAAAAATTCAACACATGCACGCTCGCAGTTTAAATACATGGGCCATTATTCAATTTCTTTTGTCAACTCCTAAAATGACACAGATTGGCAGTGCTTTTGCTATCTGAGTATAAGCACATGTCTGCATTTGAGATGTATTTTCACCAAAAGCCTAAAATGACAGGATGTTCGTATTTGTAGATCATTATAAAATTAATCCCCTGATGCCAAATGGCCGTGCAGTAGCTCACACAAATATTCCAATGTATCTAAAAACCTCCTGCAATTACTGTAAGTGGGGGGCTAAACTGCTTGTTTGGCTAAATACAGAGGATTTAGAATCTGCCACTTTAATTTGAAAGATAGCACTTGACTGGCTACTGGCAGGTTCTAGGTATAATCTAAATGTGTAACAAAGCCTTACAATCCAGTGGACTGGCTTGTAGCTCATTTGAAAGCATGAAATAAATTCTGACGCTATGAAATGGGATTCTTATCTGTCACTCTGGTGCCCTACAGTCCCCTAACACCCACTGTCAGTGTCTGTCTTCGGCCCTCTTACTATGTCTTGCAAGTGGATAACAGCTATAGGAATGATGGGAGCACTCCCTGCTCTCGGGTTGTGGACCAACTCCAGCCACGTCTGAACGATCTCACAAAAATGTTCTCTCAACCTGATCTGACTGGCAACATATCCCATGAGGCCTTGCTTCTGAATGAGGGAAACTCTTGCCAGTAACAGCTTGTGTATTTATTTCAGACTGCTGTTATATTGATTTGTGATTTTGATCATTTATTTTGACATCAGTCACAATAGGACTGAGATGCAGGAGAATTAGTATTTTTTTTGCAGTGATTTTTCACGAGTTGTTGACAGAGTGATCCCCATGACAGTAGCCCCTGGTAATGTTGCTTGGACTGAGCACAAACTTTAATAATCTCTAAACATTTTGTACCACAGGTAATGGACAACAAAGCAAACAGGAAATAATGTTGACTGTCTTTCCTTTCACTTAGTGGCAAAGGGTTTCAGTCTACCAAAAACGCTAGAGGTTTCAAATCCGTGTTCTGAAAGATTATGAGTAGAGGATGGCACTAAGTATGCCGAAAGTGGAGATCGCACATGAAACAATATTAAAACTTCATACAGTTATTGATCTGTAATGTAGATAGACGAGTTCAACAGGCATAGACAAGCCTTTTTCTTAAGTTTACCTTTTCTCTTTCCTTTGTGTCTTTCCTGATTCTTAACATGTCATGCATCTTAGAATTCTCAAATTCTTTGCTAGACAAGAAACTAGTAAATCACCCTTTCATCTTTGATACTATACTAGTACTGTATATTTGTGAGGCATTTTTTTAATGTGTTTATTTATAAGTTGCCACATCCACTACGATAGTACAGTACTTGGGTATTTAGTACTCTTTGGATATTTTGTTCATGTCTGAGTGAGACTGGAAATGGGTAGTTTTCTGCCATTTCACTAATTTTACTTCACTGTGTTGCATTTGTCTGTTAATGTGTGAGCTATGCACATACAACAAGCTGTGCTGGTGTTTTCTTAGTTTCAACTGTTGTTTCACTAAGCTCTGTAGGCACTAACTACAAGCTATATATGTCAGCGTTACTATTCTGGACCTCTATGGGCAGCTAAGCTGCAGACATGCCAGCTTAATATTTAACCATGTCATGTATAAATGCTGCATACTTGATCCATTCAATTCTCTGTTGGTGTTTCAAAAACCAAAAAAGAAAAAACAGACAAACAAAATTAAGATAAAAGTGTGGATATCACTAAAATGTCTTTGGCAAAGGTTTTGACAGACTGAATCCCTAAACCACACAATCACTTACCTCAGCGCATCCAAAACATCAAGTTATTTATTGTGTTGTGGTAAATCTTTTGCTTTGATTGACATATTCTGTGATTTTTCTGACCTCAGCAGTGACAAATGAATGGCTTTATCTCACATTTGCTTGAGCAGGAACTCATAATAAAGGAATTTAAATCATTGCCCTTTATTAAAGACAAGGAATAATGAGGCACCAAATGGAAACCATAGAAGTAGAGTGGATAGAAAAAGGTAAAGATAGCTGTTAACCTTTAAACGACAGCCAGAGAATATTTGTTAATCTTGTCGTGGAAAGTCTCCTTTACGTAGAACACAATTTTTACATGGCTTATAACTGCTCAGGAAAATTGATATTCATTTCCAGGACAGGAGTCACAAATATGGTTCTATGGTTGGCAGGCAGATACTAATATTAGTCATTATTATTTCTATCCACTGTGATTGTATGGATAAGGCAGGTAAAAAGGAAGAGTCCCTTGTCTCAAGCAGAAACTTGAGAAAAACCATCAGTTAAACTTATTCTCCCCTATATTTGCTCCAGGGTCACGAGTATGTCAGTGCTGTCTGTATGTGCTGCTTTGCCTGCTGCATTGTAGTTGCTTGTGGCTGTGATGTTCTTGGGTTTATGAAAGAACCCAACAGAAAGATGAAACTAGCAGCAAGTTAATGTTTGGTGTGATGTCATACCAATATTCTTTGGATAACCCAGAAAGCAATAGAAATTAATAAATAAATCAAAAGATCTGACTCAAAACTTCTTTTTTTCAAAAGACTCAACATAAAAGAAATAGGACACAAAGTAAGCAAGGTGATGTCAAGCCATTCCAAGGAGAGCTTTTGTTCCATTGCACAGGGGAACAAGTGCCAAAGAGAGAAACGGAGTTGGAACAGGATGATGTAAGAAGAAGAGAGGAGTGTATCCAATCCATTCAGCTTGAGGTTTACCGGTTAAGAACTAATGCAAAAACAGAGGTAAGGAAATCACAAACACACGTAGACAGGTGAAGATGTGGACAGATACTCGAGAGACGCCAAGACAAAAGTGGGGTTGGATGAACATAAAGTATTTTCATGCCTGGACTGATCAAAGATCAACAGTGCAGTGATAGGTTCTCAACAGGACCCCCCAGGATTGAGTGTCGCATGCAACTGGAGCTCTCCTTAGTGACTCTGCACTGTCTGTGTAGCTTTGCTGCCCAGTAGTAACAAAAGAACTGTGAAGTGGTTGTTCCAAAGCCCCCACAGCCCAGAGGTGAGGGTACAGCCAACAAGTTGCACTGGTAGAAACAGAAAATGTGTTAAAAGAAGTCTGCCCCAATTGCCATGGCTCTCTTATGTCCACGGTCAAAGTATCTTGTTTAAACCCTACAGCATCTAACAAAGTCTAGCCCAGTTTATTATTTATAAAAGTTATATGTATACTGTATATGTATCTTTGTCTGTTATTATGTATATTCTGTATCATCAAGATCCACAATGACTAGCTCAAATCCACCCATAATCCCATAATTTCAGCTATGTGTGGCAGGTTATTTACCATTAATGAAATAACATCATAACAACATTATCATTAGTTTTTGTGTGGTGTGTAAACCTACATTTTCTGACTCTCACACCCTGCCTCAACAGTCCTTTAGCTACTATTGGATAAGACGTGTATTTTCTTTCGCTACAGCTTGAACTGCTGTGTGCTATGATATCACTCCTGCTGACCATTCCTGTTATTTTTAGCTGGCTGGGTTAAATAATTCAGTTGTGTTCCTGCCATCTGTAAACTAAAAGATACAGAACACAACTGATATACTGGAATAAATTGAAAGGGTGGGTTGAGAGTACTTTTGGTTGCTACTGATAGTTTTTTTCTGTGTTTCTTACTCTAAACAACCCCAGAATTTACCAATCTCAATACAGTTCATATGAGAGCCTTGGCAATCTTAGAGGAGAATGGACATTTTTTGTGTCTTTGTCATGTGGAGGAATGTGCACTTGCTGTTGACACAGAAAAAGAAAATATAAACAAAGGCAAAAATGAATTTCTAAAATTTAAACTGCCACATTGTCAGTCCACATAGACTTGATGTGTCTGAACGTGTTAGGTATAGTCATACATATTTGGCACCAGAGCCAAGTTAGAAAACAAAATGAAAACACTGTAAAATATTTGGTTTCAAACTAAAAATTTAGCTCTTTTAGCACTTAATTTCAACTTAACCCTACACAAAACAATCAGTTCATAGTGGAAATGCCACATTAAATAAGGTAGAAAATACCATAGTCCCAGTCAGGTAAAATGAAAAAAGACAAAAAATTATACAACATATCAGTGAAGTCAGTTATGTACAGCAGTTAATCATTTCTGAATCAGCTTTGAACCTTGATTATGTCAGACAAAAACACAGTCATTGTTCAAAGAAGATGATTCCGTTGACACTAAAGAAAAAGTGTTTAAGAACTCCAGTGAAAACAAAAAAAATCACACAACTGCAAAAGAAACAGCTTCAGTAAAGATTCATAAACACAAAAAATTATTTAACTGCTTTTCTGATGAAAATCCCTTTGCTAGCGTACCACAATAGGAGAGAAGACTGAATAAAAGGCTACATACTGGCTTGCAAGGTCTTCTGAGATATGTCATTTGTAAAGGCTCCAATGCCTTTGTTAGAGATGGCAGCCAAGGAGAAGTGGTACTCTGTGTTTGGGCGGAGACCTTCCACAACATATGAAGATGTAGGTCCAAATGTTTTCTTCATCTGTTGAGTAGAGAAAATATATTTCTGATTTAAAATAGCTTTAAGTACATTCAGTGTTGGGTCTTTAAGAGTTTATGAATTCAAATAAAACACTAAAACTCTAACCTGGGTGCCAAAACCGCTTTCCTTGTAACGGAGTTCATAATTTATAATTCCTTCCTTTTCATAAGCAGGTTCCCAGGTCAGTTCTATGCTGGTGTCAGCTACAGCACCAACCTGGAATTTGGATGGCTGACCTGGAACTGAAGAGCACAACATAGCAAATTATTGCAGGATATGTTAGTTAAAGTGTTACATGGCGTGAAAATTAATATTATACACATTTGAGCAGTACTGTCCAATTACCATTGGAAATAGGTGTTAAGAATTCTATATTTTTTTCCTGTTCAGGGATTTCTCATTACACGAGCATACTTACAATTAGCTAACATACAATTAGCATTATGAGCATAATGAGATTTGGTATAAAATGAATAAGATGCGATTAGATTAAACTGAGACAAACAGATTTTAATTTTGTGTTCATTGCCAAAGCAAGGTACAACTGTGCTTTACTGTTGTTAAAGTAGTTATGTTATGCTTTTTAATGTTTTCAGATGTACGTTCACGGTCTGTGATACTTTCTCTGAACCCTCCCAGAAATGTTCCCCACAGTTAAACACATGACCATTGTCAGTCCATAAACATCCTCCTCAAGTTAACAGTGAAGTTTTTCCATAAACATTTTCTGCTTACTAGTCATACTTTAGAAAGCACTCGGTAACATAACTCACAACACAACTCGGTAAGCAGAAAGTATTTTTGGTTTCTGAAAGAAAATTAACTTATTTTCCCAAAGAATAAAATGTAAGACACTATTGGATATAATTTGCTGTTTTGAGAGGGAAACAGTCTTATTCTATCTGCTCACTGCACTTCACAGAAGACGTTTTCATAGCTTACCCAGTATTGTATTGTAACATGTATAACTGGATATCAAAAGGTGACATTTAGAATGATAAAGGAGTAAAACTATACAAAATTGTAGAGCTATGGTTTGTTTGTGTACCCTCTGGACGGTCTGGGTCTGGTGTTTCAGTCATAGTTCAGCCCACTGGCACAGGAGTGGTGGGTGGGGGCAGTAGATAAAACAAACCATTTTAGAGGGACAAAAGAGGTAGTGTATAAAGACCCATTATAAGAAACATAAGAAGTTTTTGGAATTGCAAATCATGTAGTATTTCAGTAATGTGATATACTTTACTGAAATTGCTGGGACAGCTGTGTTGGTGTCTTGTCTAAGGACACCTCAAAATGTGAGCAGTAGGTCTAGCCCCAGAATAAAAATATGAACCTGAAATTCTTGAAGTTGGATGTGTGGCTTCACCCTAGGATGGTCAGAATTATTTAATTCAGCCTACAAGCTGATCATAGTGAGTTCTCAGATGTTTGCTTCAAGTTTTGGCTTCCATGATCAAGCAGACTTTGTCATCCTTTGTAGATTGTGCGGATGAACCTTGCACAGCAGAAGAGAAAGTGTTGTGCTAGTCTCTTTCACAAGTCACATTCTGTTTAAAGTTTCAGAAAACAGCTGAAGATATTCTTCATTGGTTGTCAAAGATTTCTCCTTGAATAGATGCAGAATTCCCAGAATATAGTAAGAAAACTTACTATAAACATACTTAACAACTTAGTTTTAACAATATGTTACTACATGGGTGCCTATTGTTTGCAGCAAAAGCACTGGACATTTCAGTCCCAGTAACAAAGTTGATAAAATCAGCTTTCATATCTTTACCTCCTTGCTGTACTTTAACGTGGATGGCTTCTGAGAAGGGACCATCTCCTACAGAGGTGAATGCTAGAACTTTGATTGTGTATGTCTCTTGAGGGACCAGGCTCTGAATAGTAGTGATGATGCTGTCCTGGACATTATGGATCTGCCAGAGGCTCATGGGCTGGGAGCTGTCCATGGTGTAATATACACGGTAGCCCTTAATCTGCCCATTGGGTTCCTCTGGCTCTTCCCAGCGTACCATCATGGTGTTTGAGGAAATTATCTTAGCCTCAACATTTCGTGGTGGACTGGCAGGAGCTTGTTCTCCAGTCCGGGTTTCTACTGGCTCACTAGGAGGACCCTGGCCAATTGTGTTGACGGCTGAGACGCGGATCTCATACTCTGTGTTGGGGTAGAGGCCACCGATGCTGTAACGTGTAGTAGTGATGTCATCCACTGTCTCATACTTGCTCTCTGGGGACTTGGCCTTATACTGGATGATGTAGTAGGTCACTGGGTCTGGGTTGCCTGAGTCCCAAGTGATAGTCACACTGGTGGCAGTGGTTTCAGTAACCACAGGGGTACCTGGAGGCTTGGGGAGAGCTGTTATGGTGACAAAACAGGAATGAGAAAGGAAGCAGTTATTTATCATGAAAGTCAAGAATATTTAAGGACATTTGTAGCAAAGACAAAAACATGATAATTCTTTCAGAATGACTAAAAACCATTTCAGCATTACATTTTGCTATTGCAGTGTGCTGTACATTTCAAACTTAACTGAGACTTCTCCTACTTCTAGCCTTCTTCACAAACACAGTCATCTCTTACATTTGACAGTGATCTGTGCCACGGCTTCAATGATGCCAAGGCTGCTCATGGCCACGCAGGTGTAGTTGGCTGACTCACGGACGCCGCTCAGTTCAAGAACGTTCCTACCCACTGGCATCTCATCCTCTGGTGTCAAGTCCTCTGAGTTCAGCATCCACTTGACGTAAGGCATAGGCGACCCCACTGCCACACACGTTATGTTCACACTTCCACCGGGCATAATTTCCTGACTGGTTGGTGGAATGGAGAAACGAGGAGGCACCCGCCGGACTGGGAGAAGGCATGAGGAAGGGGAGAGG
Organism: Ctenopoma kingsleyae; assembly: GCA_032353495.1. Lineage (NCBI taxonomy): Eukaryota > Metazoa > Chordata > Actinopteri > Anabantiformes > Anabantidae > Ctenopoma > Ctenopoma kingsleyae. The sequence goes on from JAUBNQ010000020.1 coordinate 16,218,337, forward strand.
ATGACAAAAGAGGGCAAGGGAGTCAAAAAAAAAAGAGAAAGAGAGGTAACAAGAGAGACCGATGAAAATGGACCCTTCTCAAGTAAATATTTAACACAAAAGGTTCAACGTGGTAAATGTGAACTAAAATACAAAATAAAAGTAAACTATTCAAAACATAAAAAATATACAAATAATGAGAAAGAACTAAACTAACATAACTGGTTCAACAACAATATATATTAACAATAAAGCAACGATTCATAGCAACAAGGTTCCATTGACCAAAATTTGACCCATCACAGCACAATTAAAGACACAAAAATCTATTACGAGTTTCTCATCTTTGAAACTGAACTGCTGACATATATAAAACTATGGCATAACTTGATCACAATGTATGACGGTGTGTATTAATGGCCATGTGATTATGCTATCACATAAGGCCTGTGTGGCAACTTGGAACTTCCTGTCCTCTCAGGCACTCATGCCAAACAGGAAGTAGGCCATACAGGCTTCTCCCGCAGCACAGGAAGTGTAGGATTACTGGGCTATTGATCATCTCTACAAGGTCTCTAAACACATTCTAGCACAAGTTTGCACTTGACACCTGTCTCTACCTAGATGTAATAAAGATGAGAAACTTTAATCAGATTTTTGTGGTTTAGGGTAGATCCACTGGACAAAGCCTTATTAAGATCTGACACGGTTCCATTGATAGATGCAGCTATCAGTTTCACAGACAGCATGCATAAATAGACCGAGGTAAATTAAGGAGTAAATGATAACAAAATCAGATATAAAAATTGAGATAAAATGCATAGAGGAATATAACTGAAGGGTCGCTAGCATGCCCAGACAAAAGACGACTGGAGAGAAAAGAAGAAATACAAGAAAGAGGGTAGAGCATTTAAGGTAAGGATAGAAAGAAAGGGAACAGAGAAGCAAAGAGACACAGAGTAAGAAGAAGAGAGGGGAAGGTTTGGAGGAGGGTAAAGGGGAGGTAACCCGCTTTAATGCTGTGTAAACTTCACTTTTCATCAGCTAATGTGACAAAATGTGATGGTGGCACATTGTCACATCGCAGTCCTAGTTAACACAAAATAAATATTGAGGAACAAGGTGTGTGCCTAGAAATACATAAAAAAAAACAAAAAAAACAAAACAAAACTATAGTAGCTGTATAGTTAAAGAGTCTACTATCACAGTGTTGGAATCAAGTAACAGAACTGGATCAAGAGGGAGTAGAAATCCAGAGAACAAGAAAGAGAGACAGAAGGAAAGGGACTGAGAGAAGTATGTGAATAAGGGTAGTATGACAGCTAAGAGAGGGAAACAGGGGGGACCTCAAAACTCATGAATAGGATTAAAATTTGAGTAGAAAAAGGTTGATAATGAGTCAGAGATGCAGAGGAAGGGTGTGAAAGGTACTGCGTGCTTGTTTGTGTGTATGTGTACAGTATATACAGTACATACAGTAGATGTATTGCTTTTGGAATAGACATCAGTGTGCATGTATACAGTATACAAAGGCTAGAGAGTATAAGTGTATGAGTTAGCAAAAACACTGTGTGTTCATGAAAGGCATCCCAACAAGCACTTGATGGATAGTGACATGTAAGAAATGGCCAAGTTCAACACTAAATAAGCATAGCATTTTCAGTAATACAGGCTTTTCTTGCCTACGTAAATATAAAGTGAGCAACATTAGTATGCGTTTTGAAAGACTAAATCATGCTGAGTTGGAAAATTGCCATTGGGTTGCCAACACTAAACATACTAATCATAATCTGCTTTTTTTTAACAAAAAGCATAAACATGTTTAGATCGTAAATTCATGTAAGAAAATATTTTCAACAGCTGTGAGCTACAACAGAGATCTAGAAAGTCCATGTTTCACTCTATTTTAAATAGCTTTTCAATATCAAGATCTACATTCATTCAATGTCAAAATGTTTGTTGGGATGCAAAGAAGGAATTAGGAATGTAGTGGAAGCAGATGTAGAAGAAAAATGATGAATTAAATGGAAGAGATGACTTAGAGACAGACAGACAAGACAGGAAAGACAGGGACGAGACACAAGACAGGCAGAACAAAACAGACTCAGGCAGCAAGACAGCAGACAAGAAGACAGACAGAGGGAAACGAGCAGAGAGACAGTGACGGATGGGCACGCTGACATACTGTACAGTACGCAAAGGGAAGGGGAGGGGTTTGGATTGTTGGAGAAAGGGAAGGAGGAGGAAGGTATAAGTGGGGGATAGAAAAAGGAGACTGTGATTCTAAATCAAAATAAGAAACAAACAAACAAAAGAGACTATGGCTCAAAGTGAGTTTGGAGGTCTCACACATTGGGGCTTAAAATCAAGAATCAACTACACATCCCCTCCTCCCCACCTTAAACACAAGCAACTCAATAGAAACTTGGGAAATCTTGTGCTAGGTGAATGTGATGTGTGTGTGTGTGTGTGTGGGGCGGAGTTGGTGGATGGTTACTCAGGAGATTCAGGGGGTCGGGGGGAGTGAGAGGGGCATCAGGGATAGGTAGCATTCCAAAATACACCGTGTCAATCCAAATGGGATTCATATGATCGTTGCATGGGACAGTTTGACTTTTCCAACAAACTAGGGGCACAAATATCACCTACACACACTGTGAGGGTATCTCACCTGAGAGCTGACATGTACTGACCTGAGCACCGAAATGAACACTAAAATGTACATACGGTATGTTGACATGTAGACTGCAGGGGCAAAGCTTTGTCGTACATAAAAGCAAGCTAGCACTATGTGCAATGTCCACATACTGTATATACTTATAAACAAAGATTGAAAAAAAAGTCAATTACAATTACAGATTACAAATTAAAAACCCAGATGGAGACCTTCTGAAGCCAGTGTTGGGCTTTTGATTTGTTCTCCTGAAATACTCTACATGCATCCATCAGTGCTGTAATTCACTGTTAATATCAATTCTATTACTACCTTGGGCAAGATGTGACCTGATTGTAAGAGCAAGGTTGTGACCTTTGAAGAAGTGCATCTTTGTGGTTGACAAAATTACACAGCAAAAACATACCAAGAAAAACTGCCAATGGCATATTTAAAGAAAATGTCTTTAAAAATGTCAATTTCAATAGAATATTACAAAAGTCAAACAAAAATGACTACCATACAGAAAAACTTGTAAAAAGATCTGTTGTAAAAATACCAAAGAACGTGTTCTTTCCTGACCTGACTGTAAAAAATGGAATTAACAATAGGACACATGACGTCTTTGTTGATATATTGTACTTAGTTTCATCATGATCATTTTTGTATAGTCATAAAGTCCAAATGGGAGATCTAAAACATGTTGATTTCTGAATAAAAAATGAGAAAAGCCCATTCTATAGGAAGTGAAAATGTATCTCTATACCCTAATTTGTCAAAAAATGTCTCACTAAACAACAAAAGTGAAAGAGCAGCCCATTCCTCACACGGACATGCATGGGTGTGGCTATGGCATGAATGACATGTATAGAAGTGTGCCCACATCCACTTGGGCAGACACCAGAGAACCAATACAATCCAAAAATGTCACCCAATCCCATCCAAGCATGCCATTCATTTCCAAATGTAGCATTGTTCCAGACACGCACACTCACAAAATGAAATGAAAGGTTAACAAATCAAACTAAACAAATCCACAAAAAGAACTAAGTTCAAACAGCATAGACAGTACCAGAGTGCAGCTGTGTTCAACAAATAGGTATGCATCAATACTATTAGATGTTTTTCAGCTATAATTTGTGTGTGCTTGAAATTTACTTCCAATCCAAAATAACAATGAAAACTGAATAAAGCAAACAGGGTCTGTTTTTTGGGGGGGAAACTTTCAATAAGTGTGTCTGATTGTGCTCTTCTCTCCCTGGGGCTCAGGACAGCCAATGGACCGGGAGCTGTGATGGCTGAGTGAATGAGGTTTCCCCACAGAAAGATGTCACTGTTCACCTTTGAGTACCTACACTGCCAAGGCAATGTGAGAACTAAGACCAACCATCCTTCAAATGCTGGTATCTTGTGGCTGGGGCTGGTCAGTAAACCTTGAAATATACAAATCCCTGAGCCAATACTCAAAAACAACTTGAATAGGCTTCAGGATTCTGGTGTACAATGAATGGTAGGTAATCAAACTAGAATTTGCAAATCAAGGACCATGGAAATCCAGGGGAGAGTTTACCTGTCAACAGCATGCACTCTCTTTCTGACATATATGTAATTTTGGTCTTTATTACAACAGAAGGTCAGTTGATATCACAACACATTACACTATCTTGGGAAAGGAAATTATCGATCTTAAAACCCAACAGACAGTTTTGGGAACAATATTAACTTTACATCTAGATGCCAATGTTGTATGCCATATGAGTCACCACACCATTTAGACACAGGCCTGTATGATATAACTAGATAATCAAGTGGACTCTATAACTCTGTTACATCGATGGTCTGGTAAGCTCTCACAAGTTGTGTATAAGTGTCTGTGGCACCTTTTGCTATCCTGCCTTTATTTTATAGTGCCAGTAAAAGAAAATAAAGAATCCCAATTGCATGGACAGGCTCCTCATTCACAGAGACCAGGAGCCCAGCCGGCCCATTTGGAATTGAGAGAAAATAAAACAAACATATACCTTTCATTTGGACTACTAACAACATATAATCTTGTTTCAAGCCCCATTGTGGAGAGAAAGACAAGAAGCCTTACAGTGGACGAGGTGAAAAGCAGTCGAGAGAGAACGCCAGAGTACTGCACTAACTCTAATAGTGGGTGGTGCTGTGGAGGGATTTGTGCAAAAAAAAAAAAAAACAAACATAAAAAAACAGAGGTCAGAAGGTGGACATTATCGGCCATTTTGGTGAGGCAGTTTTTCCTGCCCCAAAATGAAGGGGGAAGCCAAAATAATGTGCAGCCTTTAGTGTCACCTTGAAGCTGAGATTACACCCTCTTGCTGCCTGAGGACACAGGCGCAGTATGGTGATCCTTTAGTCACACTTGCTGGATGAGGCCTACGGCATTTACATATAAGCTGCAGGGGTCAGCCTGTATTAACATACCCTGGCTGTGCCAATGCTAAACAGTCACTATGGGTGGCTCATCAAAATGGAAATTATTACCTAAAGGATACTGACAGGGATCATGGCAGGGGCATCTAATAACAGTAAGCAGTGATTTGAGGGGATTTCAGAGTGCATCACTTTTTCCATTATCCTACAGGCAGATGACAAGCAGGCAAAAGATTCTACAAGAATGTACCCTTGCTATGGTGATCACAAAATATTATCAGTCGGGCTGGGAAAGGGGTGTATTCATGTATTTGCATTAGAATAAGAGGTTATGAAACTTTTGTATGAAAAAATGATTCTTCTGATATAGTGTAGAAACATTTTGGAGGGGTGGCTAATAAATTCAGTGAGTCTTTAAGGCAAACATCTAATAGAGATAGCAGAATTTAGCTTGGCCAGTGAGAACGTAAGGTGTAATCTAGCTTTCTTTCCCAACGTTACACGTAAATGCATAGCAGAGCATGCAAGCACATTTGAAGTCAGGCAAATACCATTGTAGGAGGGCAAACGTGCACATGCGTACATCACAGCACAGTCTTTCTGCATCAGTGTTATTCGTAGGTAAAGAACAATGCAGACATTATCCAGTTTCTATCATTCTTTTTTTTTTTGGGATTGTGTCATACTTTGTGGACACTATTTTGTGGAGGAAGGCAATGATACAATATTGACTGGTGGTTTTGCTAACCTCTACTGTCACAGTTATGGATAGACAGCCTTTTGCGGCCAATTGGTGCATAGAGGTGGTGGAAATGAAAGCTATGACTGTGTCTGGGATAACTGCTAAATCAGAGGAGATGATATACTATCTGTGTAATGACTCACCCAATGCAAAGGTATTGATGTGGAAACACTGAATGACTGAATATTTTCAGGAGGGATGTTTTGTTAACATTTTCGGGCTTAGATTGACTCTCAGAAACTCTTGACAAGCGAAAACTCTCAGAAGCTGTCTGCACAGTTTAATAAACCAATGTAAATTCTCTTTCTAACTTGTGCATATTTGGTAGGTGAACAGAAACTGTCAAAGTACAACCAAATATGCAATAAAATGTGTTTTAGAGGGAAAAAATAAAAAAGATAACATATACACTCTTATGGATGAATAAATGTTACGGAAGCACGGAAGTGGCTAATTTGTGCACTGCTGCAGAAGTTGCACTTGCAATATGACTTACTGATACTTTACAGAAATCAGTTTAATCCTCTTGAGATCAACACACTCTGACAGCAACAAATACTAAAACTCTCACTCTCAGACTGATAGTCTATTATCTCTTTTACCTGAACTAATTATAAGACTGATCTACCCAGACTTGTTGAAACAAATGTAATACCCCAACAAATAACTGAATAACTGACTAACTTTCAAAAATCTGTATTTTAGGTAGACTAGCGGGGCTGTAAAATGTAAGGCATGTTCACTGAAACAGAACACATGAAATTCAATATAGATCTCATTCTATTTGATATGTCTTGGGAAACCTGGAGTAAATTCTGATGCTAACATTTAGCTCAGTCATCTTAGGAGCTAATGAGAATGTCTACGCAAATTCCTGTGCATCAGGTTTGTTTGAGTATCTCCATTAGTTTAGGAAGGAGGGCTTTCAAATAATGAATTATAATTTGATTGCATGTCATGACTGCAAGGGAACACACACAGCAGTCACTGAACAAAACCAATCACATCTAGCTCCCACCATTTGAAAATAAAAAGTATCTCTGAACACTCGCTAAGCAACAGTAAATGTGATGTCAGAGTCATTATATTGTTATTGATCCACATGACACTGTAAATGGCATCCCTTAATGGCTCTCTGAATCACCATGGAATCCAATCATGGCCAATCAGGTTTTTTTTCAGTAATGGATTGCTATAAACAAGATGGCAGAAACACTGGCTGTATACACAGTTATTATTTCATTCGACATTTGCACTCCGAGACTCAAGAAGCAGAGCAGCATCATTTTGAAAAAGAAACACAAATCTCACAAACAAATGAACCACAATAAGACAAATGTGTTTAACAGCAAAGTAAGGTCAGGAAAAGAACTGAAACCAAAGGAAAACACGTAAACACAACACCATAATCACAACACAAAAAATAAACTAAAAGAAGGAAAGCAAAAAAGAGTTTATAAGGGAAAAACACTTGTAGAGAAATCAACAGAATGGAAAGAAACAGTTGAACAAACACAGGGAATGCAAAAAGAAAGACCATCGCGGCCAAAGGAATTCTGTACAGGCATGCAAGCGCAGTTACATTCTCCCATCATGCAACAGTTCCTGTTATTTCCACGTGCTGGGTTTCCATGACAACATGTGCAAGAAAGCTTTTAGGTGCAGAAGCAATACCAAAGGATGCAAAACGAGAAAAGGCCCCACAATGCAAACATAAAAGTAAATTAACAAGACCCGAGCTAATCGGGTTTGCTTTCATCATTTCTTCCTTGGATATAAAGAAAAATTTCTTTCATAATTATTTAGCAGTTTGGATTAAGTGATTAGTTGTTTTTTTTTTTTCAAATTAGTAATCAATCGAGTTCTGCAATAGGCATATATAGCTAAAATTTTTCAACATGTTGAATTTTTTTTCAAGTGTGGGTTAAAAAAAGTAAAAAAGAAAAAACACACCAACCTTCTCGAAGCTCTGAGGGATGTAAAGGGGTTGATGCAGAACACAATGACATGAGGAGAAGAGAAAAATAGGGGAAACACAGAGAGAGTAAAAAAAGCCACCTCAAGGTGTTTAGCTGCAGCTACATTTCCCTTTTCTTTAATCTTTTTTTTGTCCTTTTCCCTTGTCCCTGCTATCAGTGACACTCGTCTTGAAAGTACACTTGCCTGCCCCCCCTTAAATAAACTTTGAACCAAAACAATCAGATTCACCCCAGTGGCCACACTGTCGCCTGGCAAGAAAAAAATTGTGAAGCGCCACTGGAGTCAAATCAAGCGTACCATATTCATTCTTCAAAATTTCACAAGCTCCTTATAGCCACAAGGAGAGGCTCCTGTGGTGGCTGTATTTGCTTTTGTTAGAGAGGGAAACCAAATAAAGGCAAAATAAAGAAAAAACTAATGAGAGATTGAAAAGAAAAAAGACACAGTTTGGGCTGAAATTAGCAGCTGCAGTTCAAGACAGTTACAGAGTGTCGTTACAAGCGAATCAGTAGCACTGACATTATGGTTGTATTTAGGTAGTCATCTCCATTTGTCCCGGATACAATTTGGAAATGTTTTGTTTTGTTTATCTCCTGAAAATTGATCCCTACCACAGCTGCTAATCTCAAGTGCATTTTGCTTTGTGAACAAAACATAGTCAACATCAAGTATCAGAATTGATTGACAAAAGTTAACTGAAAACAGACAAAGGTTGACACCATCAAGGCATAACAAGTGTGTTACATATTGTGAAAGTACCTGAGTAATTATGACCCTTGTGTACTCTTTTAAAAGCATGCTGATGGAGCCAGTGTTCATGGAGATTGCATGAATTGTTGGAAATGGTAGGTATAGCTCTGTGCTTTTGAGCAAAGAAATTACTAAACATCCCAATGCTGTGTCAACAAAGCGTTCCCATTATTGTTATTTAATGTTTCCTGTAGAGCTTTTGAATGTAATTTGCCACAAACCTTTTAATTTCTACTACGCTGTACATGAGCAACGTGAATAGCCTCTTGACATTAAATGTCACTACATCAATGGAGACAGCATGATCCTCCAGGATGAATACTTGCAAGAACAAGAAACTAATCTTGATTAACCATTTTTTACCTTCTGCTCCTCACATTGTGAATCTTTCTTCCCTACTCTGGTACTTCACAGGATACAGTATGATAATAGCAATAATAATGAAAAAGCAGCTCCCTGACCCATTTTATAATGTCAGAGTAGTGAATTATTTATTGGGAACAATGTTATTTGGTACACAGCAGAGGGAACAAACTGAGTAGATACCGAAGCATCTTTATTTAATATGCACAATATAAATAATACATGTCAAAAATGCATCTGCTTCAATTTATTAAAGCTCCCTCAACAGGGATTCTGTGTCATTTAGCATTAGTGGTAGATGGTAGGCTTTTGTCTTCATTGCCTGTTTCCTATGAAAGTCAATGTTCCCTGTGACTGATTGTTTTTCATATCTTCACTTTGCTGGAACATGCCAGCCAAAATGACTGCTGACTGTAAAAGGCTTTAAAGATAATACCCCAACGAAGAAACAGGGGAATACAATGGATTTATGCTCCAGAACACCATGAAGAAAAAGTAGATGAAGTGTACTATTTATAATCTTTGCGATAGAGATTTTTTTTTTAATGCAGAGCAACTGGCTGTGTTAACAGTCCTTTTCTATTAATTCACAACAAGGAAATCCTTTTTACCCTCAAATCTGGAGAATGCTAAGGGGTTGAGATTTTGATTGGTGAGCATTAATACCTTGCCACTCAATCAAAATCAAGACTTACCGTTTTGCTCCTGTACCTGGAAAAACTAATCAAAAAGATGTCTTTCCCAACCCTTTTTGGGTTCCATAACTTTGATGAAGGGGAAACATTATATCGGGCACACAATTACAAGTAAAAGGTTTCTTACAACCGTTAAGGTAAAGACATACGGCTTGTTGTGCTACACATTTCCTTCCGAGTGAGTAGGGGAGGGCATTGAAAGACAAAATGGAGCATAACATCATAACAGAGAAGAACATTAGTTTGGAATTTTCAGTGCATATGAAATTACATTTACGGGCAGGCAATACTATCAATGCTAAAAGATTTATGTTACTCGGATAATACTATTTTCCAAAATACATTTTGTGCAAATACAGCTGGGCTAGAATAGAAGCAATTATCATTTGTTAAGCTCAACAGTAATGCCACTTAAAGCTGTGCTGCACTGTGCAGACATTTTAGTTAGAATGGGCAGATGTTTTTATTTTTTATTTTGGTGGCCTGACTATGGGGCCCGGTTGCTTCCTACCTCGCACATAAAGGTTAGCAGGGGACGAGTAACGCACGCCTTCCACATTAGACGCCACGCACTCGTACTTCCCCTGGTCTGTCTCCTCACTGTTCTCGATCTGCAAGGCACCTGGGAAATTACAACATACAACAAAGACAAAAAGGGATGGGGATGAGAGAGAAAAAGAGAAGAGAGAAAGAAAGAAAGAAAGCAGAGAGGGAATGATTAGTTGATCTGTCAGTGCATGAAGGAGTCAGACAATCTTCTTAATGGAGGGTATCTTGAATTTCTCAGGACCATTTTGTCAAGAACCGTTTCTTTTACAATGATAATGCAGATTGCCATGTCAAGCTGGGTCCCTCTCCAGCCTCAGCCATCCGTAGATAAAAAGAGGAGGAATCAAATAAATAAAACAGTGGACTGAATCAGTCATACAACATTTCTTGTTATGCAGTTGTACAGTATGCAACTTGTGCAATATGTGAGGGTTCTTTTAAACAAACTGATAAAAACAAAGTAATGATGCAAGTGTGATGAAAAGTAATGGCAGAAGGGTGATGATATGGTCCTGTAAATAGAATGAAAATAACAGAGTAACATTCAACATGAGAGAGTTTTTATCCTGGATGAAGAGGGGTCATGTGAACATACCCAGACATATAGATAATGCCCCAGCCCTTCTGCCATTTAATAGCTTAAAACAGTGATCCCCAAATGGCAGCCTGTGGAGCCTTTTTTTATGGTCTGACTTTGGACCTCATATGCATATGAGCTGATATACTAGCTACCACATTTTATTATTAGTTAATATTCGCTTGTTATTCAAGGATTTTGTTTTAATTACTTTTCTCCAGTGTGTTAAGATTCAAAGTATTTTTGGTATTTTTGATGTTTTATAGGAACCCCTTCGGGCTTATGATATTGGTTTTCTTATCTCTTTTTCAGATTTTATCTTATGTTCAAGTAAGCTCAACCTAAATGCTTGGCAACAGTGGAGATGGGGCGGGAGGATGGAGGTGAAACAATGGGCGTCAGATCACTCCTCGTTAGAGCGCTGTTGACGGCACTTCCTGATGATATCATTAGGGCTTCTGGCTGGCTCAGCAGACAGATTGCAGCCCAGGCCTCCCTGACAAACACAGCACCATCGCTCATTAGCGTTTAGCCAGGAAGCATCAATACGCCAGCCGCTGCCCAGGATCCTTTGTAATATACCATAACCCACTCTATCACATCAGCAAGAGGAGTGAACACAATGTTGTACAAGGCTACTATTCTGGAACATTGGTCTAATAATGCTTTTCAGCTGTGCCACAAATGTGACCATCGATCGTGCTTAATTATAAAGATTAGTCATGTTTCCACCCTTGCATTGGCCTAATACTCAAAGAGTTTTTTACATCTTGGAGTCAGTACAAAAGTATCTACTTTTAAAAAACAACAGACCTGAAGCTACAACAATCTATACTCTACTTTTTTTTCCTTCTCTTCATTTAGAACTCTAGAGCTCCAATCATCCTCATCCCCCAGACGGGGCTGTTCTTGGCACATAGCTCATGAACCAAATGAAAATGTCTACCTGCAGAGTGCAGGTGGTGGAGTCTTCGCTCTGTGCTTATGCAGGTATCTTATTTGGATTTGTTTGATGTGCACTTGGAACAGCAAATGCCAGCCCGGTGGCAGGTGGGTTGGAATGTGCTCAGAAGCCTGGTGCCTCAATACTAGGGAGACCACAAAGTAAGGACTGTGTGAAGTTCAACTCCAGGTGGACAGTTCCAGAAAACTCTGCCAGCGGCTCATCAGCTTTCGTTCTAAATTATAAAACCATTGGAACACTGAAGTTGAAGTTGGTGCAGTTTTTTCAATACTTCATAAATTGTAAGGGGAAAGGCTTGTAGTGAGTCAAAGCTGCTGTTTCGTTGAAAATTTACTTCTCATATGTTTTCTGCCAGCTGCTAAGGGTCCACATATCCTAATGCTTCAAATACAAATACAAATGTCTTTATCTAAAAATAATACTTAACAAATGTCATCTGAAGGTCAACAACACACAGGCACCAACATGCAGATAGGTGACAGATAATGAGCCAAACAAAACCAACCAACCAATAATTGAGAGCCAATTAAAACCAACAGTGGCTGCTGCGAATTGTACCTCCTGGCGAAATAGAAAGAGCAAGAAGGAGAGAAAGATAGTGGAGTCTTCGAGGGAAAAGGGAGTTTCATCTCTTCTTTGCCATCTTTCGCGGAGGCTCCTCGCTAGCTGGTATTATCTATTGTTTTCAAGCCCCCACTGGCTTCATTACATATTCTAGCTATTATTTCAAAGTGGAGCTGTGAAGAACACACAGACTCTATTCACTTGCCAAACACAGAGGGGAGAACAAGTGAGGTAGAAAAAATCTAAAGGAGAAACAAGAAGGGGAGTAAGAACTGAGATTTATTCTTATATGACATTTCTTATTTTAAGGTTAAGGTCTTAACCTTGTTTACTGTTTTTCTGTCTAAAAATTGGATAAAATAATAAAACCCTATGTTTGACTTCTGTACAAGCATAGACATTATTCTGAATCTTATAATAGTTTTATTCTCCACACTGAAAAATAAATGAATCGAACAACCGAATAGTTGTGAATTTAACTGCACACACACGATGAAATTAGATTTGGGTGAACAAATCTTTAATGAAGGAAGACCAGTGAGAAGGACTGAGAAGGTTACGAAGAGATACGGTAAGGGAGAGGAAGAGCACAAGAGAAATAACAACCTTATTCTATTTTAGATAATGTATGATTCTCTCTGAGATTTGCATATAACACTATCTTATCAGTCTTATATTCAATTCAATTCAGTTTTATTTATATAGCGCCAAATCACAGCAAAAGTCATCTCGAGGCACTTTACACTGTAAGGTTTAAGACCTTACAGAATATGGGTAAATACAGAACAATGTTGAAAACCCAACAGTCCCACTTAATCAAGCACTGAGGAGACAGTGGAGAGGAAAAACTCCCTTTAACGGAAGAAACCTTCAGCAGAACCAGGCTCATGGTGGGCGGTCATCTGCCTCGGTCTATATGTGTTGTGCCAGTTGCATATGTTCTATGCATATCCAATTTAAACTACTAGTTCCATCTTTGTCTTTTGTAAACCACAAACATGTTAATTTAAATTAATCAATTAAAGATGTCTGTAATCATGAGAAAAAAATCTTTTTTGTGAGCAGACAGTGTATAGTCTGAAAGTATTAGCATTCAAAATCAACAGACCTCTAAGAGAAAAAATCAAAATGGACCCTTTTTGATGGCCTATCTCTGGCAGCAGCAGGCATGTGCATGTGTTTTACCCTTTGAAAACCACTGTCACCAGCATGTGCCTGTTTCCTACCATTTCCTTTTGTCCAAAAACAACAACATAAAAAAAATGCACTCTCTGTGTTTTGCATAATTGTGCTCTGTATACCCTGCCTGCCTGTGACTCACTAGGGTGCAAGTGGCCATTGGCATTTTTCTTTTATTAGGAAAAGAGGAAGCACAAGTAAGGAAATAAATGATGAAAATTATCTTTCACAAGCCCAATAAAAACATGGGCTCAGTCTGTTCACACAATGTGCATTTCCTGATAAAGATATGCTTACTGACAAATAGCAATTTACAGTATTGTTGACAAAATAGCCATCAGGGCTCATGAAGGGAGTCCTACATGGCCCTAATGGCCTGTTGCAGCTATGAAGTCTTATCACAAACACAACAACTGCAATAACTACCACAGAAACCCAGTTGCTTGATTTCATTAGTAAACATGAGAAACAGTTCATGAAAGCTGACTGTTCTATTTGCCAAAAGGTGGTATTCCAACTTACATGCATAGCTTGTTTTACTGTACTATATATGTTATTAGGACAGTTTAACTGTGATATTTGATTGTTAGAGAAAAACAATAGAAAAACATACTTTACTGCACAAAGAGCATTGTTTGAAAAACGGATAGTTAATAGTTTTAGTTGCATATAATGATTGTTGTATGCAATTTCCTTCATTATCACCTGCAATTAGTAATAGTAGTTACTATTTTATCTTGTTCAAGGAGACTTAGTAAGGACACATGAATGCTGAAGACATTATGAGGACTCAACCTAAGACCTGAGAATGTCCTGGGACAGTCTCTCAATTCACTTAGGTCGCCTGACCATCAGTAGTCTGCAGGAAATATTGCCCCTGCTGAGTAATAATTCATGTTTTTCTAGGTCAGATGAGAAAAGATTGGCATTGTACTCTAAAGTGTTCGGAACAAAATTCATGCAAAAAGGTCCCTCATAATAATAATAATGTAATTTCCATGTGGACCAATTAGTCTCCACCTCAGTCAAAGTGACCCTTCCTGCCCACCAACACTTACAACCTTCCATTTCCACTGCTACCCACTCCTAGCTGTCTTGCAACATGTTCAGTTCCTTCTTCATTGATGAAGGCTGTAATGTACAGTGGGTGTGGGACATTTATTCCATCAGTGACAGCTGCCCTGGTCAACAGAGCTATATTATGCAGGCTGATCTGGTGAAAAGTGTGAGGTGCCAAGGTGCGATAACAAGGAAGAATGCCTGGGCAGAGTTCAGGAAATGCATGATGCAAGGCCAACTCAGATTCTTGGACAGGAGCTATTTACAGTTTGTGTTATGTGCCAGCAGGCTTTAGTATATTGAAAACATTTCTTAGCAAAAATGTTCAAGGATTTAGAATTAGGATTTAGTTTTGTCTTGAAGGCAGGGCTACTCACCTATCTAGTCACTGGTCAAACTCCAAGATGTTTCTATGAGATAAGATTTATAGAGCATAGTTTTTCGATTTGAGAGCATGCTTTAATGTTCAGATTCTGTTATGCTTTCTCTCAAAACCCTGTCCTCAGACTCAAAACTTTCCTGCTCACACTCAAATTTGCTCTGCTGCTCTTCCAAACTGTATTTATGCTCTTACATTTACTGTAACATGCACAGATTTCCTGTGCTGCTTCCTACTTGCACTCAGCTGCTGTTGCGGGCTCTCAAAAGTTCTGCTCACAGATTATGCTGCTCGCACTTGAATCACCGTGCAGTCGCCTGTCTATCTCATCACAGGTTGTTATGTTCCATTTAATTTTTACATCAGCATCATGGATAACCTCTGATCAAAACACAAACAAGACTTCTTTGTCAAATATGAATAATAAGTTTGTTCTCAAATTGAGAAACTATGCTCTTGATTAAAGAAAGACATTTCCTTCCTATGTTTCACTACAGTTAAACAAAATCATTTCTCGTTTTTATGGTGTGTCCCTTCTGTAGCTGTAGACTATCAGGAAATTATATATCTGACATATCTTATTTTTAATAAAACATCAATACTGACCAACCCACATATAGGTGAAAAGGTTTTTGGCTATAGTGAACAGGGAGATGGCAAAGAGAGGGCGGTGTAGCAATGGGAAAAAAAGTACAAAGAGAGTTGCATTTATGAGAGGTGCAGTGTACAAAAGACAGAAACAGAACAAAAGAACAAAATAATGACAGTGGGATAGGAGGAAGAGCTAAAGAGAGAGACGAGCACTGGGAAAACAGAAGGACAGATGAGAGGATAAAGAAAAGTGAGGTAGGGGCAGCAAAGTGATTAATTTAAGAAAGTGCCTGGAACCATAGTCTGCCCACCCCTGTTGCTGCTTTGTAGCAGCTTTGCCATGTGTGCCCCCCCAGTCCCATTTGTGTAATTCAATTAGTGTGCTCCAGCGGGCCTTGATTGATTTGTTTAGGCGATCAACAAAATGGATGGCCACATTCCACTCTTTCTTTCCCTCTCTCTTGCTCCTTCTGCAGTGCGCTTACGCCTGCTGGTGGTGCACTTTTGTTTTCATCATTCTATTTCTCATTTTCTGTTCATGTTTCTCCTTAGTCCTTCATTTCATCTCCTCTCCTGTCATTTCTTCTCTGTCCAACTACACACTAAAGCTTAAACAGTGCAATTAAAAACCAACATCAGCACCTTTTGTTTTTCTTTACCTATAAAAATGTAATGTTGTAATATACTTACAACTCCTCCTGAATTATAATAAAACTGTTTATTACATTATTCCCTAGAGTAAAACTATATACTGTAAATAATCACAAATAGATGATGAGAGATGCATTCTATTGTCAAGCCACATTTGTCTTGGCTGACAGATGAAGTCGAAAACTGCAAGCAAACTGAAAGTAGCATGTTTCACACAGTGTTTATATTTTCTTGCATCACGTCAAAATATCAAAAGCCCAGCAGAATGTCAGCCTCACTGGCTGGTGCATTTCCAAGTTTTTTCCAACAGCTGGTTAAAAAAACAAAACACAGCAGGGCTCCATATAGTCTACCACAACAACTCTTCAGTTTTCGTAATGTAATCACCCTTTGCAAGTACAGAGGGTGATAGCATGTGGCTACTTTCAGTTCTTGCAGTCCCCAGTTTCAGAAGCTGCAGTTCTAATAATAATACAAATAAGAAGGCACCCAGTGTGACCACATGGCAGCCAAGTCTGGACTTGCCCTTATCTCTCTGTCTCTCTCCTTCTATCTGCATCCTGACTGTCACTCAGGCATGCTCTGCCACCACCACAAGGTCATTATACAGTGATCGCACCAGCATGAGGTCCCACGTGCGTTGCCATTGTTGTCAGTGCCCATCTGGTGGCTTGTAATGCTCCCATGAAATCAGTAATGAAGCAGGTAGGGAGTGAAGCTACTTTTATACCTTATTGCTTACCTCTAGGGTAGCACCTGGGTGGGTTTGTATAGAGGAAAAATTAATGCAGATTTTATATTATGGGATTCAGTTCTTACAAGGAGTGAATGACTAAGCAGTTGGACAACTACCTACAGCTTCAAAAAGCTCAACTTTGTGCAGCAGGAGAGTCAGCTGAATGAAAGTATGCATTAGTGTCAACATGTACCTAAGCAAATAAACAATTTGTGTCCTTCTCAGACACCTTGATCTCAGTTACATTTTCATCTCTCTCCAGCTCCTGAGCAATTTATTTTCTCTATACATAAGTGTCATATAATCCTGATGATGAGCCAGTGTCAGCATGTAGTAATGTAGTAGGGAGAAATTGCCTTTGCAGGCTGTTTATCTCATTATGCACATGCAGAGTTCAGAAATCACAGTTGCTTTTGTTCACCACAATATGATTTATGAGACCATCTTATTGAAAGAAAGGAGGTACTAGGAGGGCTGGACTTGGATACGCTGGTAAATGAGGGCTTTATAGAGTTTGAATTTTGTGCAAAATCTGTGCTTGGCAAGACGTTACTTTTTAGACATCATGTCAAGTATGTCTTGGAAATGGATGATTTTGAGGACCTTACTCTATTGTCAAAATTAGTCACCATCTGTTATAAGAAACGGTAATCACAAAACGAAAAGCATTTTTTTCATCCCATAAAAATGGGGGCATACAAGGCAAACTGAAATATTCACTTACCTTCTTAGCCTGTGGAACAAAGCATTTTACAATGACAATGTATAACATCAAATCACAATTCATTAACTAAGACAGAATGATTCAGTAACGACTGGCAAATAATTACAAGTTAAAGTTAAACTGTCATGGGAAATGAAAAAAATAAGGGAAAGGAAAAAATATCTATTTGAACAAACTTTTATATATGTATATTTCATTGGATTTGTGCTGCTTCACTCTTGTCATTCCCATCCACTTTTATATCCTTCTGTTCAACCCCTGACAGTATAAAAGCTGTATTTTTGATATGGTAAAACATGTACATGTTGCTCTTTTGGAAAAGGCCGCCATTCAACAGAGAAGCATATCTAGTTTTGGCTTTATAACAGCAAGGGGATTTTATCAAATGTAATTTATGCCAGCATATGGTACATACAAGTTAGGGGGACATATTTATAATATATTTCTAATAACAACAATATTATAATGCAGGTATTTGTCTGGTGGTGAACAAAAAGCTGAGGATGATACCAAAGTAGGCAAGAAAAAGGAAGAACGGTAAGTCTGTGTTGAGCAGTTTACAGTACTAATTTAATAAGGCCAATAGCTTGGCCTTATCAGCAATATCAGCACCATTTCCTGCCCCCTGGCTTCCCACACCTTATAACCCCCATATCCACAGCCAAACAATTCAAATGTTAGGGCCAAAAAACATAGAAACTGGTCCAAATAACCACCCTACATCCTTGTGTCTGCTTTCAACCTTCCCAATCCTGTATTATAACCAGGCAGCAACAACATTTGAACTGCTCAGTGGATTCCTGACACTGATGATGTGGCAGAGATAGTAAAGTGACATAAACACAGACTGAGAACAGCACATTAATGATGACATGGGAGTGTGAAACACATATGATTACTCTCACAAACAGTGTGCACTGATCACACGGAACACATACACAGATGAAATACATAGGTTAGTGGAAATTAAAAGGTTTAGCATTTTTTACTTGACGTCCACTTGATATTCCCCATATTTTGGGTTGGGTGGAGTTAGGAGCTGTTATGTCTGATTATGTCTCAGTTAAAGCTTTTTTTCCTTTTTATTGTGATGGTTAAATATCTTACCTCGAATTGGGGTACCCTCTGGAGGAGACACAAAAATGAAGACACAACATCAGTTTAGTTCAAGGTTAATGTTAGTAATAGTTAGAGGAGTTATTTAGGTTGGAGGTGGGTCACTGGAACTTGATTATCAAACCACTAGGTAATCTCATACAAAGATTTTTCATAGCAAAAAAATAAAAAAAAATAAAAAATCAATACCTCTGAATGCTGGTATCACAAAGGAATGGGGATGTTTATGTCTTGCATTCCATTACCTTATCGTTTGCCTTGTTGCTTTATACTTCCCATTTGCCTTAGGCATATTAAGGAAGAAAACACTAAGCTTCCCATTGGCAGAGCAGAAGAAGCTTGAGGTCTTGGCATCTATTTTATCATGGCTGCAGCTTGGGGTGATAAAGCATGAGAGGTTTGACCTTAAGTCGACACGGATCACTCCAGCGGCACAAGCCCCTCCTCAGCCAGTTGACCTTTAGTAAGAGGTTAGTACAACAGTTAAGGGCGCCGCCATTCAATACTGAGTACCTACAATGGTATGGAACAAACTTACTGAAGGATGAATGGAGTCTCCACCAAACTAGTATGTCATGCTTTACCTTCAGGGAACATCAGGTTAAATCAAATAGATTGAAGTTCTTATTTATCCTACAAGTCGTAAACCTACTTAACTGTGACAGATAGAGTCTTCACCTCAAGCTTCATCTCTGCTCTCCAGCCATCCTATCTCCTGGCTCTTCCCATTTCACTGAGAGTTGTATGTTTTTCTATTCTTTGTTTATTGTGAGTCTCTATTGTGTTACATGGCTTACTGGAAGCCAAATGTCCCATTAGGCACAATAAAATATTGAGTTTTTCCTGTCAGTTGCTGGTAGGCATTTTAAATGTAGCCCAAGTTGTTGCAATATAAAATGCATCCCTTAGAGGCAAAGCTTTGGGTGTGGGTCTGAGAGCCAGCGTAACTTCAACCCCCTCTCTACTAAGCATTAAACTGTCCTTCAGCTCTTGGCTTTAATTCATTACTTTTTGTTTTTTAACAGGTTTTCCAAACTCTTTATTCTTTTTTTACTTTCTGTTCCAACATTTTTCCCTCTCTTTTTGCATTTCTCAGCCTTTCCCACAATCCTCCCTCCTGCCTTTCTGTTAGTCTCCATCTTTAAATCTAGGTGAGATTCATGGCAACAACCTTCCCTTGGCCATCCCTGGAGAGTGCCAGAAGAGCAGTGCCAAACCAGGAGATGTGGTCCTACTTGGCACAGGCAACTCCGCAGGCAAAGTGGAAGGGGTCAAGGAAAGTGGCAGATAAAAATAATTTTACATGTGGTGGCAAGTGGTTTTGACAGGGTTGTATGGGATGGCAGTATCTGGGTTTGGACATATACAATTTGTATGCATACTCTACTCTGTGGTGTACTATGTTGTAGTAAGAAGTACACTCGGTTGGCATTTCAGGTAGACTAATAAAGCTCATGCTGTCTAACACAAATGCACTGCATTAAAGCAGCAGCATATTGGTTTAGAGGACGATCTCCCCACCCAAGCACCAGCTAGGGATCAAAGAAGAAGAAGAAGAATACTACAGACTGGTCAATTTAAAATTAAACAGGTGAAACAGGTGTTAAGATGTAAACCGGTACCAGCAATTTCAATCTCATATACAATACATTAAGAGGTGTAAATGGTAGTGGGGATGAGATTTTCAACACTTTCTAGCCATACTGCTGTTTTAGCTCTGTATACAGACGTGTCCTTTGTGATACCAGCAAGTTAGAGGCAATCACTGAGTTTGAAGTTCTGCCTGGCTGCAATGCACCTAGGTGGACACAACCTTTCTTCTGAGTTGCTGTGTTGTGGGTTGCACTGTGCCATGGTGTAGTCAATAAAGTACATTACATAGGCCTATTTATGTGTCATACTGAGTATTACATTTGCTACAAATATCAATGTTGTGTTGTTAAATTGGAAGATCAGTCATTTCTATGAAAACTTTAAGTTATTCTTGACTATTTCTTTAAAGATTTCTGCACTCAGAGACCGATCATTATAGTATTAATTAACAGTGCACTATACTGTATACATATAGCTGCACGGTTTAGAGTCATTGAAAAACCAGGCAAAACAACAGTGACATTTTAATCATTTCTGCAATGATTTTGGAGACCACATAATCATAGGTAATCACAAGACAAAGGACAATAGGGCTGTGGGAAGGTTATGTTGTTATAGAGTTTGAGTTTGATTAGAGGCTGCAGGAAGCTGTTTTATTTTGCTTTAGCTGAAATGAATTTTAGTTGGGAGTTGAAAAGTTACTAGTTAAATGTTAGATGAGGTTAAGGTCAATGTTAGGTTTAGGTTAGGTTTAGGTTAATAAAGCAGGTTTGTAAAGGGGAAGGTCATCACGTGACAAAAAATGAGACTCATAAAGAGAGAAGAGTACGAAGGAGAAGAATAAGGGGTAATCAAAAGAGGTGGTTCATTTTAAAGGTATTTGTTGTACAATATAAAATAAAAAATAAGAGGATAATGTTGTGTCTAGGTCTTTAGAACTTCTAATTTTTAATAACAAAGCAGCATGTTAAAGTAAAAATAAAAGTTTGCAGTGGCCAGCAAGTATTCAATTACACTGACAAATCCACCTGTATTATGGACAAGCAACTTAATGGCCATAAGCTCCCCTTCTAAGCTTTGGTCAGCCAGCAGTTGATCAGCTTAGGATAACAATGACCTAAATATACCCCAATAGACAGCTGACCTACTCACATTATCAAATATGGCACTATTTGCTCCACAGAACACCCCAGCTGTTTTGTTAAACAACCCTCCAAATATATTAAAAATATTATTGAAGGATGTAGTCTGGCCAGAGGCAATCTGGCCAGAGATGTTACCCATCTGCATGTACGGCTGATGGAGAGGCGTGATTGGCTGACTGAGACTGACCACCCTCCAGAGGGCATCTGGCTGACCTTCTCATCACTCGAGAGCCGCCTGGTATCCTGGTGGTGTTGCAGCCGAATTCAGGGATTCAGGGAAAACCTGAATGTTGTTTCCACTTCTGCAGAGGTTCTAGCCACTCCCTGCAGAGCGGCTTTGATGCCAATTGATATAAACATTTCCTTGCACTTTAGTTGCAGATTAAGTGCAACTGAACACAACATGATTCAGACTGGAATGTGCATAAATCTGTGTGTGTAAGGGAGCTATTCAATGTTAGGCCATGATTTTAAACCTTTAAAATGGAGTTCACTTTTTATGGATATGCACTCCACCACTTCCTCTCACTGTCGTTTTGGCCTCTGGTTAATCTATTCTGGCTGACAAGGCCAGCGAGGGCATGGGATCTGCAGCCACAGGGACATAGGGAGAAATGTCAGCCTCCCTCCACACCTCTAGAGTAGCTCCTCAGGGGACTGTGTCGCAAATATCACTGCCCTGCCAACACAGCATGGTCTGGCACATAAGGAACCAGTCAGCCAGTTAGGCAGCTATCGAGCAAACAAGAGCTTTGAACTCATGTTTGCCAGCTCACTTCCTACGTTACTTTTCTCCACCCATCTCCTGTGAAGAGATGGGAAAAGTAACCATCAATGAGAGAATGGGACTAATCAGTCCCAGGTAGTCTCCAGGAATTGTCAAAAGCAATCTGATCAACAGCAGAATTTTAAAAAATACCATTTCAAACGAGATTTCGGATTTTTGTGTGTTTTTATCACAGAAAATAAAACAAAAAACTGAACAAATATTAAATACTAAAATCTGGAGAGTTAAGATGGCTACTTGAAGTGATGAGGACATGTGAAGATGGCAGCCTTGAGGGTTTGCAAGAGCAGGCTTTTTTCTCATCAGCATAAATCATGCCTGGCTGCTGAATAAGCTTTCCAGCAAAAGCACTACACAAAAAAGGCAAGGCCCCAAAGCTAACATTACCTTATGAAAGCCTTGGTATTGAAACAAGGGAAAGTAATTTCCTTTTCTGCACTATACAGCTTGAACAGTGAGAAAATCATCAGCATAAAGTGGCTGGGAATATGTTTGCAAGTAATTCAGAACGTCAGATTACGTACAAAATGTGGTCTCACTTGAGCCCTCATCCTCTAGCATGGGCAAAACAGCCTTGGCTTGAGATTTGTAAGTCAGTAGGTATGTGTGCCAATTTGGCAAGAGAACAAAAATGCTCCTGAGAAAATATTTGTCCAAGACCCAAGGGTCGGTCCAACCCAATTGTGGGATTGGAGGGGTACAGTGGTCCTGTAGTGGCCTTTACCTGGAAAGAACTCAAAATTCTTTCACCTCTTATCAGTACTTGTTGCACATTCCAAGGATATTTTTGGATTGCAAAAACTGTTATTGAAGAAAACTGAGGTTTGGGAATTTACATCTGAGTATAAAAAACGGCCTCAGTGTTTAGCTGGAGCAAAGCATTTGCTATATACAGTATCTAAACCAAGAATCCTAAAATACTGTAGGCCATGACTGCACATGAAAAATTATCTAGAATTCAAACAGAGTCCAATTATTTCCCAAATCCTGCTATTTTGCAACACAGCAGAGAGAAAGAACTAGATGTGACAGAGGGCATCAGTTTTGTAATATGGTTAGGGAAAAGTACATAACAGCTACTTCCAAAGTAACCTTGCAGAAGGTACTTAAACTGAAACTGTCCAGTAAACTTGCTAAAATATTGTAAAAATGTGGTATAACTGGACAGTTCATAACTCTTTGAGCATATTAGCATTAATGTGAAGTAATTTATTGCCTCAAAAGACTGGCTCAGCAAGACTTCCCCATTTAAGTAAAAACTGTGCTGCTTAAAAGTGAACTGTGATGCCTAACCTCTTCTGCAACTTGTGCTGCTGTGTCCTTTATTTGCCTTTCTGCTATAAATTCCAGAGTTTGGGGATGAAAGAAGAAAAAAAAAATTGACATATGAAGGAGTGCGTGTGAAAAAACTTAAAGTTGACAATTAATAGAAACACAACATAAATAAGTTAGAAAAGAGGACAAGGGTGAGGGAGAGCAGGGGATGCATGCATTTTGGAAAGTAGTTTGAATATGCCTTTGCTTCAAGGAGAGTGGGTGGGCTTGCTGGGCTTTGTAAGACACTTACCAAAGGTTTCTGAAAATGATTGAGCAAAAAGAAGGTAAATAGAAAAAAGGGGAAGAACAAGATGGTTCATTTTAAGTTGAGTGACTGCCACCCAAGAATTAAAGGTACTACAGTTTTTAACAGTACATACAGTATTTTAACTGTATGCTTAACATGGATTTCTATTTACAATTTTAAATTGTAGTTGTAGTTTTGTTGTTTATTTAATAATTTTAACTCTTTTTAGTGCCAGTTATAAAACCACAGATTTACTCTTATATTTTATAAGTTGCATTTTATTTCTTGATTAATTTTATAATTTTTCTGTTTTAGCTTGTGTTATGGGTCACAGTGACATGAAATGTGTTGAAAACTCGCATTGTGCACTGAGACAAATGTGAGTTTCAGACACAAGTATAGACAAAACACAAAGAGAAAGAGAGACACAACAAAACAGCAGTCTATTTCAGTTAGAGAGGACATACAAAGACTTTTCAGAAAACATTAAACAGATAAAGACAATGACAACACAGCTGAATTTCTTTGTCCATCATCTTTGTGGCTCAAAACTCACAACCCATGTTGACAAGGCATCGGAGATACTGCACCAATAAATGTCAAAGAAGATTGCTAACAAGCATTGTTATAAACGATATACAACATTGAAATAAATAAAAAGTTGGGACACTGTAAAACCAGAACGCTATGGTTTGCAAATCTCATAAACTCATATTTTATTCACAATAGAACACAGAAAACATGTCAAACTGTTTAAACTGAGAAAGGTACCTGTAAGGCCTGACCTATCAAATAATAGCCCAAAAATTTATGTAGTTTTTATTTGACCCTTCGACAAAAAATAAATATTCATTGCATTTGCAACAGTTGAGCCATTTAAGCTAGTTTTGTTCTTTTATTTCATACATTACCCTTTTTATTTCACCTTGTGGTACTTGTGCATTCTCTCCCAACATTCCTCTCCCAAAACTTTTCTCATTATGTTATGTTTTCTGTGTTCTACTGTGAATAAAATATGGGTTTATGAGTTTTGCAAACCATTGCATTCTGCTTTTATGTAGATTTTACAGTGCCCCAATTTGTTGGAATTGGGGTTGTATGAGTATAAACAACTTTTCTTAGTTCATGAGAACAACACCACAGGGCACCTTTAATGCTTAAGGTGTAAAAGAATTAAGAGAAGGCCTGCAGGAAGAATGTGAAAATATCAACATTGAAGGGATCCAGGAAGAGAAGGCTAACTTTTAGAGGTTTTTTGTTCTTTTTCTTGTTCTGCACTGGTTGACAGCCTTCACCAAAGCACCTCAGAACAACCTGACATCCCCAGAGCATCCCTGAGCCACATCTGGCACTATTAATTGTTCCAAGGTGTAAGACTAAAACACATGGTGATGCAGCTTTTCCTTTTTACAATCTAAGATCTGATGATCTAAAAACTACTGAAAATATTTTTCAGTATTTTCAAATGCAAACATAAAACCTACCTTTTTATTTACCTACCAGTAAATTTGTTTGTTGTAGTAGGCCATTGAAGCAAGCTTAATATTGACATTTTGTGAAGTTAATTTTAGTTGATTAAATCTCTTAAAACTGGTCAACTGCTTTTATGCAGATGTGAAGCACTTTGAATTACCATTGTGTATAAAAAGTGCAATATAAATAAAACTAACCAGACTTCCCTATCAACTAATAAGCATTTTTCTTAGCAAGTTGAACATCATCTCAGAGAGAGGAAACAGCCGCATATTTTGGTTTGAAATGTGAAATGTCTACCATAAAACTGGAATGTATCACAAATTTAAAGAAACATGTCTAAAATTAAGTATTTTGCGGTTAGGCAAGAAATTTGAGTGTACAGCTCATAAGGGCCACAATTGGGGCAGGAATTCAGTGGCAACAGACTCTTTATTTAGTGGCGTCTACCCTGATTAACGTTTGTGGCAACAAATCAAATAGGAGTCATTGAATTTTTCAAATGGTGACAAATCATCGACCTAAAATATCTACCCTTTATTGCCCGGGGCCACTCCAGGGCCTACACTTAATTAGCTATATAATTAGACTTTGCTTTACTGGGTCTCTCAGTGGGGTTTAATCAATGGGAACAAGACAACAAATCCACCACTGAGTTATGTCAGTAGAACATGGACCTTGCTCTCTTTGTCTACTGTGACACACTTCTGGGATGTTGTGAATAATCTGTCCTCATTCAGTAAGGTCACACTATTAAGCATAAGTATTTTTTTTTACACATCTTTGCATGAAAATCTAAGAGTATACAGACATAGTTAGAGCACAATAGCTATATCTTATGCTTAATGTATGGATTACATACTTGTGTATGGGTTGGATTCACGTCCTAAAAATAAATAGTGAATTTATCCAGAACAGTTGGATTACTCTACATCACACTATTCCTAACCTAAAGCAGTTTTTAGTTAATAGGATGAAGACTATGTTGTTTCAGTGAGTGATTCAGTAACTGATGTGTTCACTGCCAAACAATTACATGCTTTCCCAAGCTGAAGATATCAATCTGATGAAAAGCACAAGAAGTGTTCTCAGTCACATTATTTAACAATTTGGGAAAAGGAAATGACCGGGCACTGCAGGCACATTAGCTGCAAAGCACAAATACAGCAATGTTAGCTATTCGCATAAATGTCCCAGGAAATCAAACAAGTGCTCAAGGAAACAGCAACATAACACATGGACTTTCCTTACCTGAGCGTAGCTGTTTGATTCGCCCATTACTTGCACTAGGATCAATGGGCAGGAAGTCTTTGTACCAGGTGATTTCTGGGTCAGGGTTGCCACTGGCGGCACAGAGCATTGTGGCTGTTCGAGTGCGCTCCACTACTTTCAGTTGAGGGCCCATGTCAATGTTAGGGAAGCCGGGTGGGAGTAGATCCTCTGTAAAAAGAACAGAAAAAGAGGGTAAATGAGTCTTCTGATTTTCAGCACTGATTTAAATTTTCCCATTCAAAGTAATTACTTAACTGTCATGAATACATTTTTATTTATGCTATGTAGTTAAAATAAGACAATCTGACATCTTCTTACAATTGCGGCCATCACATTTTGGAGCATAAATGAACAAATATGAAATATTAATAATAAGCTGACTGTTTCACATGATTGTTGGGAAGGAGATCTAAGGATGTGTACTTTTGCTGCTGCATATATTTAAGAAATAGCTAGGCAGGACATTTCAGAACATTTTTTAGCAGTGTTATTTATGTCCTAAGTAGGTACTAGAGAAATGTCATAACAATAAAACATTTGTGTATCTTGTACCTGACTTTGTAATATTAAATGGGAAATCCTCTTCAAACATTCCACTGTCTATATTTGAGTACTGTAAGCAATGGCAGTCACTGAACAATACATGTTACACAATTATTTTCTTTTTTAATGTCAGTTTGAATGTGAAAATATAAACGTGTCACAGTTTCCAGCCTGGCTCTCTGGTTTATGCCATATATAGTATTTTCCGGTCATCTCTCTCTCTCTCTCTGTCTGGTCTGCTCCACTCATCTAATCAGTCAAATCAGTAACACCTATCTTAGTCTCTTTATAAGAAGGTCTGCCAGAGTGTCTGCTGTCCTGTCTCAGTAAGCAACTTTCCAGTCTTCCTTCCTTGGACCTGATCATGAACCAGTTTTGGACCTGAACCAGCCTGCTGCCTCTGACCTTCCCTGTCCGGCTCTGAGTTTATCGATTCTGATTAATATTCTGACCTGGTTCTGGATTGGATTTGAGTTTTGAACTTTCGAGTTCTGATCTGTAACCTGTGTTCTGGAAATCTTACTGTCTTCATGTTAATGACCTGGATCTGTTATTTGGATTTGGATTTTTAAATATTGGACCTGGTAACCTGTACTTTGAAACTCTTTCTGGCTCTGACCCTGCTTATGAACCTGACCCTGTTTTTGGAATATCCTAAACCTGTCAATTCTGAACCTCCTGTTCACCCAAACTCTAGTTCCCATCATCCCCTGTACATCTCCTGCACTACCCCTGCTTCCAGTTCATCCTGACTCCAGTTCCCATCATTCCTTGTGCATTCTTCAATGCCACAGTGATTGAATACTTGTACTCATTAACAGAATACCTACACTGATCCCCTCCTACTCCCGTTATAATCTAACCTGTACCCACTGGACCTCCAGTACTCACCTGCTCCCATTCCAGTTTCAGTTTCTGCTTCCCCTTAGTTTCTTTCTACTGCCTTACATTTTAATAAACAGTCCTTTAAAACTAGTCTGATCTTGCCTGACACATTATTGAGTCCCAAAAAGGTTTTAAGTGACAACTGGACTTGTTTTAGTTCCTTGACTACGTTTCGCCTTCCATTCCAGAGGGCTTTTTCAAGTCTGACTGACTGATAGGAGTAGCAGGTTTATAAACCCTGTGGAGTCCTCAAGTCGTTAGTCCTTGATGGTCACCTGTGGGTTGTTGTTTCTCCTGGCTTTCATGTGTGTCACTGAGACCACCTGAGCCAGGGTGTGAGCCAAGTGCATTTCAGTCTGGTTCTCCCATTGGGCTGTGCTGAGGCATCGAGGTTTAAGAACAAAGATCAACTAAACCATGCAGGATTTCTTCGACTTTCTTTTTCAGATAATGAGATGGCTTTCTAATTGTTAGAGAAACATGTAAGCAGATGCTCTCATTCCCACTAATGTCTAGCTTTTCCATTTAGGAATCATTATGCATGTCTTGTTTAAATGTCATTATGGAAAACTCTGTCCCCTGCATGTGTTCTTGATATAACAAGTGGTAAATAAATTGTTTTAAATGCAAATATATGATCAGTGAGAGAGGTAATAGACTGAAAAGTAATATCAAAAGAAAAGCCTGATTTACTAACATCTATCTTAATTTGAGTTTACACAGAGTTCTACAAAACTACCACTTGGTTGAGACACACTATAACCCTCCATGATCCACTGAATACCAGCAGAGAAATGTGAATGATCAGAATTCACTCTTGTTTAAAAGGTGCAAGAGTCTTTTATAAGAGTAAGATTTAGGTTTTTCACTGTCATTACAGCAGCATTAATTC
>JAUBNQ010000020.1:16253426-16313769 GCA_032353495.1 Ctenopoma kingsleyae
GGCAGATGGCCGCCCATCCTGAGCCTGGTTCTGCTGGAGGTTTCTTCCTCTAGAGTTTAGAGGGAGTTTTTCCTCTCTGCTGTTGCCTAGTGCTTGCTCAAATGGGACTGTTGGGTTTTCTATTATTATGTATAAGGTCATAAACCTTACACTGCCTTGAGATGACTTATGTTGTGAATTGGCACTATACAAATAAAACTGAATTGAAAAATTGAATTGAATAGGCACAACATGACAGCTAAACCTCTCAAATTACTGTATACAACGTTTTAAAATATGAGAGAATATGCAAATTCATTGACGTCAGTATTATCCAACTCACCACCACTTTGTGGTGTGCAGTGCCAAGTCTGTGGTAAGTAGGTAGGTAGTGAGTAAATGTTATCTATTAGTAATGATATACGTGGAAAAAAGTCGACATGGATTTATTTTAAATGAAAGACCAAAACGAAAAAAAAAAACACTGTTTTATACAGATATATGAAATACTGCAGGTTCCATTTGTGTGTTGGAAAATCAAGACATGTTACTCCTGACATTTGGAGCAAAGGCCTCTCTAAGCTGCCCAAGCAACTAGGGGCCAAAACAACAACGGATTGAGAGGCCTGAGCTGCTGCACTATGCTGTTCCTGCCAAAGGAACAAATCTAACCGAAAGACAAAACAAAGACTGACAATAATTGCAAAATGATTTAGAGGGGGTGGATAGGTGAGAATGGGGTGAGTGAGATCATTTACTCGCTGGGCCATTAGCTTAGCGCATACTTGCTTAATGTCACTGTGAGATGTAGAGATGACAAGCGGACACAGCAATGAGGGTTACAAAGACTGTTGGCCATCACCAGGGCGAGAACACTTGGAGTGTTGGCTAAATAAGTCATTTAGAGTGAGAGGGTAGGTAGAATGCTGATAAGCTGGGTAGCAAGCAGGATTGTTAGGATGAAAAGTGGACAGAGGATCACAGCAGCAATTTTCAATCATTTTGTGCTGTTAAGTAGCATTTGACAAAGAAATTGATGCGTGGTCAAACCTTCTCCTCTGTCACTAACAGCAAACATTGAAAAGAAAAAGAAAAAACACATGCAGCACATAAAAATCCTGTCAGCTGAAACAATCCAGTGATATGGCTATTCACATGGAGATGTGATGCTTAAACTTCATGTATTTCAATAGAGGGCTGTAACAGAAAATTTGGGTGTATGGGTTTGTGGGCAGCACAACGCGTGTTGGATGTGGTGTTGCCCTTTAAGGGCCAAGAAGCACAATGTTCTTTAAATATGAACAGCTGCTGTTGAAGCCAGTAGGATCTGGGCTTCACTCCAGAACACAAGCTTTATAATCACAAAGAAGTCCTGGATAGCATCATCCAACTGGCCTTTCTCTATTGCCATTTCCTTCACATATTTGTCCCTCTGATAAGTACACCTTACATCTCACTAAGAAGGTCAATAGTCTAACAACATTTATACAATAAATCTTGGGTTTAGAAGAATATTTATTTTGCTTTTATATTGTGATACATAGCAGGCTTGAAGCTTATTACACATTTACTGTGGGGGCAAGCAAGTCTTCTCTCTACTCAGTGTTAGCTCAACACTCACAGAAGAAATACTAATAATCATGCTGTTAAGCCTTCCATCCAACTCTTACCACAGGTGGCGTACACACTACACTTGTGAAGCATGCAGGGCTTTAAGTCTTATTAACTCTGCCAATCCTGCAGGGCCCACAGCATGACCTCTGTGTTGTACGACTTCAGTCACCTGGGCTGGTGGCTCATGTATATGCATGGAGCTGGTGGTCCAGGCCATAACCCCTTGCTCTTCTTTATGCATGAGTTGAACCACTCCAAAGGTCGTCATTCACACTGTTTCCACAGGAACCACTTCTTTCTCCCAACTGTCATTCTCTGCTTTGATGTAGTGCAAAAGTGCTATCATAGTAGACTTTGCACAGCTGACTTGATTTCTGCACATTATTACTGGATTCATATTGACATTTTTATTAGATTTTTCATGATCCTTCTACACTGTAAACTTTGCACAGCATCAAAATGCAATAACTATTATTAGTATTGGTATTTTTGTTTGGGTTCTTGTCAAATTAATTATAAAACAATGTGGGTAAAGTAAATTTTATGTCCAAGTGCACTGATTATCCAACTCTTCATATTACTATATACATATACACATAGTCTGAACAACAGAAACTCCAGAATGCAGAGAACTGATTTACTTTTTGTCAATTGTGTAACAAGATTTTATGTGACCAAAATATTACTGTAGCACAACTTTAATAAAATATAATGTCATGAAGACATAAAGAAAGGTAGCGCTGGTAGAAAACCTCCAGTGTAAAACCAGATGCAGGAAATCTAAAATAATTGCAGTCACACATGGTTTAAATTTGGGAGATGGCTGTTTTAGAGAAAAAGAGAAGAAAGAATTCTGCTTTGCCAATGTTGGTTTCTCATTAATGAACAGATTATGAAAATTACCTGATAAGGGTATGTTCTGCCACAGGCTGAATCACGGAGACTATCAAACCAGTGAACACTTATCATTGAAAAAGCGTCTTAGAGACACTGATCTTTCAATTTAGTGAGCTGGCCGATTTGTCGCTGTGACAAAAGATCCATTTATCTAAACCTTCTAGGAAGTAATAAACCAATCAGCCAGACCCTAACCCTGCTTCTGCCTTCCCACTTGCTGTCCATTTCCTTTCCTCTTCATCTCTTCTTTTTACTCTACTACAGCGTCTTATAATCTCTGCGCCCAGATGTCCAGGGTGACCAGGGTGGCTCTCTTGAGCAGTAAATATATGAAATTGATGGTGAGAGTTCAGGAGCCAGTCACCTCTGGTTAGAGGCTAGCTCCTTCCACTTATCCCCCATCAGCGCTACTTCTTTTTTCTCTTCCTCTTTCTTTTTTATCATTCTTGCTACGACCCCCCCACCCCCCACCCCATTCTTCATCCTCCAATCACACATGATTACTGCATTACAGGTTCTGAGGATCAAAGGATTCAAAGGGCATAAATTCTCATCTGAGTGAATTTCCTCCAGATAGAACTTCTTTTTTTTTTTTTACAAGAGAGAAAGAGAGACTGCGAAACATAGAAAGCTTGCAATAATCTGGCAGGTAAAGAAATACAAATATGGAGGTATGAAGCAGGGCAATATCTTCCATGAGTGGAGATGAAGTCCTGATGTCACTGAAGTACTGCAAAGAGAATATTTCTGAGGTAAAACACAAGAAATTTCTTAAGCTTCCAATAAAACAAAAATCAGGGGCATGATTTCCATCTTCATAGTGAATATAACCTATTGATTTGTGGCAAGCCTACCTTGTATTATGCATCACCAGTAACAGGTAAATAATCTGAACACCGCAAGAAGCAGTACCAAACAAAAAACAAAAGCTGCACAAATGGAAGAATGAAATATCAATACAAATAGAAGATAACTAATGTGTGTGATTGTGCACACAAAAGGTGAGCATATGGTTACCATTTGCAAGTAAACACATTGTTTGCACTTACTCACTGATAATGGGTGCCTTGTGCAAAAATGGGTTCACTGTGAACAGGTAACCTCCACTGATGGGTGTAGATCTTAACAGCACTAAACAAATGTATTATTTACTGGTGGAGGCGGTGAGCGCTGCTTGGGAATGAGAATTGACTTGTTTGTCAGAGACATGCTAGAGATAATGCAGTTGGCAAAAACAAAAGAGAGTAACCTTAGCACACACATTAGCTCAGTGTGGTCTTAGTGACATGATGTATGTCTGAGTCTAGGCTCTGTCAAGAGACTCATGCCTTCAGTTGTTTCACTCTTTGTGACCACTTTCATCCACATAGCATGTTAAAAACCTAAAAATGAATTGTTGAATCCAGAGCAAAACTCGTGATGTCTAGACACATAAAAGCAAATATGCTTTTACGCAACTCCATCTCCATCGCTGTGCTGGTCTACAAACAGTCATTGTCTTGGACTCAATTGTGCAAAAAAAGTAAAATAAGATATGCAAATATAACTTTTTTCTCTGTCATATATTTCTTTTTTTCAGTATTTCATGCTTTTGTATTTCTTTGCTCTTCTACTGACCTTTCTGCCACTCTTTGCTGCATTTTTTCTCCTATCTTTCTTTCTCTCACTATAGGTGTTGGAGACTAGTGGAGGAGGGCAAAGTTCAGCTCAGAGGCAAGCAGAAAGGAAGACGAAGAACAGCCAGATCTGTTGCTGATACTGCCAAGCTTATTCTTCACTGTCTCATTACAGGGTGGCCACAGCCTGCCTGCTGGCTCTCTCCCTCTCCGTTTCACTCTCTCTACCACACACACACACACATTCAAACAGACACACACCAAAAATATATTTAACAAAAACCTAAACAAACTTAAACACACTACAAACACTGTCATACACCAGCTGTTAGCCATGCATACTTATACTGACATTGGAAATAAACTCTCTCTCTCTCGCTCTCTCTCTCTCTCATATCCAGGCACACACACCTGCTCGTGTTTTACCATGTGTCTTATTAAGTTTTCATTCAGCCTGCCCGATGCCCTGGACTCACCTCTTCCTCATGATAAAATAAGCACTCAACCTTTCAACATCAGAAAATTAACACCTCAAAGAGAAAAGGCAGAGGAACAACTGACCAAGAGCAAATCCGTGCAAAAATACGTAAATCCAAAAACAAAATAAAAGCAAATAAATAAATAAGTAAGCCTGAATCTCCAGCAAGTTTGTGAAGAGAAGAGTTCATGTATTTCCTCCTCTTTAACAACCATATACTAAGTGTGAGTAGAAATGAAACGTAGCTTTAAGAAGTTACAAAAACCCAAGAGGTCATGAATGAATTCAAGGGGGATATCTAAATGTGTTTGTGCTTGTTAGATATGTATAGGGAACACTGATGAAATTACTAGCAAGGAGGAGAAATTCTTTTTTTTCTCTCTTCCTATCATCTCTGTCTGTTCTCAAACTCTCTTCCTCTGTTTTAGCCCAAGTGCAGACTTTTAAAACACAAAACAATTTTGAAATCGGATTGCATCACACACATGAAGAGAAATCTCACATTTTCTTAACTTCTACTGCAAACATACTCACAAACTCTAACGATAGTTCATAACGATGCCTAATATAATGTGAGTGTAACTCTATTTAAGTTTACCTTCCTGTTTCTCTTATTGTAGAAGAGTTCCTAGCATTTTCCCATCCCAGTGATTTTAATCACAGGTTAAGGCATTATTCACTTGAGAAAAATAATTTTTATACTTAATCAGTAAAGAAGTCATACAACTAATTAGTTTAGAGTAAATTATGTTGTGTATATATATTATTATGTTCTTGAATTTAACAATTTGCTGTCCATTCAGAAGGATAATTTGCTGTATGTGCTCCAGCCCAACCTAGATTAATGTATCTGAATTTTTAATATTAGGAAATAAAATGTCATGAGGTTTGGTCTGGGATCTCTGTTGGTTGAGAGATTGATTGGTCTCTGTCTCTCTAGCTTTCAATTCAATTTAGTTCAGTGGACTTTATCTGTGCAATGAGTGTGCATGTATTGAGACCCATTGAAATTCAACATTACCTGCTCCTTCACAAGAAGACAGCCAATTAGCAGACACTCTGATCAAACGGTAGGCACACTATGCCCCGCTCCCCTCTGGGTAATAGTGGGTACACTCCAAAACCTGACCATGACCAACACAGAGTTGCTCGGCAGCAAATGGTTGGAATTTTAAAACCAGCACAACAAACAAAATGTTATTTGTACAAACAACGTTATAAAAATGACAACAAAGAGAGTTTTTACTTTTACATGTATGTGTTAACCTATATCATATTTACTTGTTCTTCCTATAATGTAAGGAAATGGAGGGGAAATTAAAGCCAAAAAAGACAATAAATAAATAAATTAAATAAAATGTATGTATTACATAATCAGTGCTGTGGATAAAAACCAGGTTTGCAGCTTGGCATACACAGAGAGTGATGAGAGAGAGAATGGGTACTGTGAATGGTTCCTCCTGGCTGAGAGTAGCAAAAGAAAATAAGCAAGATGTGTGAAAGACTGTGTACGTGTGTGTATGCACACAGGTGCACAACTGCAAATAAAGGTCATGGCACGGTCTGGAGTGTTACGGCCAGCACATAAATAAGGACTTGAAAGCTGAACTGTGAACTGTGTTTCTGTATCAGAGGTCTCTGGTGCATGCTGGTGCAACTTATTTGAATGCGGCTTCACCACTAAAGCTTTACTCAACCAACATGGTCATTTCTGACTGAAGGGCAGCTCTGCCTTGCTGTGATCAGTTTGACAGAATCACCAAACACAGGAATAGACAGATCATTTTTACAACTTTTCCAAATATATATTAGATCAGATCTCATCAATCACAGTTTTGGCTCTCTTTGGGATGCCTCGGGGGAGAATCTATTTGCAACAGTAATAAGGGGGCTAAAAGCTGCAGCAGTCTACAAGACAAGCACACAAAGCAGGATGACTCCACATGATCTCACAACAGCATGAGCTGACAGTGTTTCATTGAAAACTAGTGGCAACTATAACTTTCTTTTGAAAATCTTGAAAACAGGAAAAGAAAACAAAAAAAAAAATGAAAAAGCAAGCTGCAACTTGTGGCAGGTCTCAAGAGTGTGCTTCATGTGCTTGTCGGTCCTTTTCCAAGGACTCCCAGAGGACTGTGTGCAAGTCTTAGTGGAGCCAGATGGCCCCAATCTTAGGTATTCAGCTGAGGCAGTGGAGCAACAGCCAAGGAGGTGTCACAGTCGATGCTAAACGCACCCTGCCATTACTACTAACACATGCACCCATGCGCACACACACACAAGCACATGAGAGTCAACGAGAGAGAAGGTGGGGTTTTGTTATTGTCAAAATATAAGATTAAAAAAAAAGACTACAGAGATGGGGTTTATGGTCCGTCTGCATGTAATTCTGTATGAGTGTGTATCTGTAGAATATTTCCACGTTTCAGAATATCTTTATAGTTGTATGTATACATGTTTTTGAATATGTAAGTTAGTGGATGTAAAGTACAGTATGTGCTTGGTATAGTTATGCACCTATATTGCTGGTAGGTGTTTGCTTTATGTGTTCATATATTTTCCTGTCAAAACAAGCATTGAAAGGTGTGTGTGTGTGTGTGCTGAAACTCCAAACAAAGCCCACCTGCTGTCATAACAAATGAAGTCTGAGATCGCACAAGGGCAGACAAAGCTGGTATGCCGGACATTTCTGTGTGTATACTCTATGTGTGCTATACAGTGATTATGCATGTCCATATGGAATGTTTCTTGTTCTTACTCTGACAGTCCGACATGGTGTTCAATGGGATGTGTGTCCTTTCAAGCATTACACTGGTACTTTATGATATATGTGTTTGTTTAAATGCATGTGTGTTCTTTGTGTTCGGTAATACAAATAGTTGCGTGTGTGTATGCAGCTGTATTTTCTCTCAAATGTGTGCCACGGCTCTCCGGCCAAGTCACCCATCGTGACGACCTATTTTCTCCCCCTCTAGATCCCAGACCACAACCCATCTGTTTACCGCGGATGTGTCTCTTGTGCCTTGTCCCATATCCCATAATCCTTTGCCCCCGTTCCAACAACCCATGTTCGCCTATTGTCTTCCTCACCTGTGCTACATTGCCAATCATCCGCCACCCCCTGTTGTCTACCTTCATCTTAGGCCAACTTTTATCTATTTTTTGTTCCTGTTGTTTCCTCTACTTCTATCTTTAATTACATTCTCTTCCCTCATTCCCACATAAATTTTCTCATTTTTACTTCACCCTAATCACCTTTCTACATCCTTAGATTTCTGCAATTTCTTTAAATTACATGATACAGTCTCTTCACTCATATTCCCCATTTTCTCTATATATATTTTCCTGTCTCCTTTCTCATACTCATGGGTTAATGCAGGGGCCAGAACTTATTAAAGATGAAAAACAGACAGAGTGCATCGCTCTCTTCTTTCTCTCCTGCTCATCTTACACCTTCACCCTCGATCATCACACTCTCATCCCTCCTTCAGTGCTGGGTCTTGCCTGGGCAGCAGCTCTGCTGTCTTCCTCAGGGCTCAAGAGAACCTTGTCAGGCTGATTCCAATAACTTTTCATTTTCCTTCTGCTCTTGTGGACTGTCCTGTGGTTGCCCTATGCTCCTTTAACACAGTCACATCCACACACATTTGCACACACTAATTTGGTGTGCTTCTACCTGTTTTTAATTACTTGTAGTCAGTTGGTCTATGTGCTGAACGTCATAAATAATTTGGACAGTGACTATAAATAATGTGTGGCCTTTTAAAAAAGGAATGAACATAATTTCATGCAATTATTTTGAGCATAGAACTAGTGACATTTGATTCATATTGGATCCTTTAATGCTATATTAACACCAAAGACAATGTGTTTAGTTTATCAAATGACAAAAACCGTAAGAGTGTCTCATCTACTAACTGTACATCACTCCAGGCAATGCAATAAAAATCTAGTAAAACAAATGTGAACATACTTGGAATTTCAAAACACTGCAAAACCATATATCACGTTTTGAATGGCACTGAAGGCACTCACATTCTCCTATAACCCAGCAACATGCATACATGATGGGGGGGCCTGTTGCTAACAATAACTAACCCAGGATGCTGGACCAGGCTTCCAATTCCTGGTCCAACACTACCCCCACCACCACACCCCCAGCCAGGAAGGGCTAGCTTGTGTGCTTCCAGCCAGCAATAGCTCAGCTTCATCCAGCCCTGGAAAAATGGCAGATGGTGGCAGGAGAGAACAGAAGAGAAGAGAAGAGAGAAGACTGTGTGTCTGTGTGTGTGTTTGTAAGGCAGACAGAGACAGCTAGAATAAGAGAAGAAACAGTGTATGACCACATGCTTGCTTGTCTATATACCGTCCTCCATACCTTCTAAGAGCTACTCAAAAAAAGGTCCACAAAGTTCAGCTATACTGCATTGCATCTAGACATTTTACACTTGA
The DNA here is from genome assembly GCA_032353495.1 of Ctenopoma kingsleyae. Lineage (NCBI taxonomy): Eukaryota > Metazoa > Chordata > Actinopteri > Anabantiformes > Anabantidae > Ctenopoma > Ctenopoma kingsleyae. Next base: position 16,262,463 of record JAUBNQ010000020.1, read on the forward strand.
GTGTGTGTGTGTCTCCAGACACATCTGTCGGTTGCTGTGCCCTGTGTATGGGTGACCAATCAATCTTTTTCATTCAAGGATCCTATGGGTTTTCATCACAGGCAAATAGAGGTTCAGCTCTTATGAATGGACAGTTGATTAGTGTTGATGGAATCTTGATAAATAGCCTTCACACTCTCCATCTTTTGTGTAAATATGAATCTATTTTTAGGCTCTGACATGTGCCTGCATGAAAGCTTTAAAAAATAATCTGACACATTTCACATATATTCATTTGGTGAGGATTTATGTAACACAAATGCTTTATCTTACGCAGTATACAATGCCGTAAATGCAAACTTTTCTAAATAAGTCTTTACCTATAAAGCTCAAGAAGGTAGATGTTCTTGGCTTTTTTCCTGGAACAAAAACTTGATAAAAATCATATAGTGTCTGTATAGCAAAAGGTCAGGTCAAAAGGAGCATGTAAAATGAAAAAAAGCTAAATGCAAATATATTATTTCTTATTTTATTCTACATTGTTGTACATTTTGGAACATGCATGATTCTAAAATATTGTTTGATATGTGAGGCAGCAAACGAATAAATCCAGATCAACCCAGCTAATCAGCTCTCTCAGCTAAAGCCGAAATGGCTTACCAATGAAATTATAGGGCACTACCTAGAGAAGTTCCAAGCAACAAGACTTCAAAGTACAGCCCTTACTCGCTGGCAAGTGCAGTTCAAAAAACTCCAAGGCAAGATGTCATCATAAGAAAACTCTGAGGAGCTCACGGATGTCCACTTTAATGATTTATTTTGTAGTTACCCCTCTGCACACTGTTTCATAATGCAAGACTCACCTCGGATGATGGACAGCTTGGCATTGACGGTGATTTCACCCTCACTGTTCTCAGCCACGCATTCGTAGATGTTCTCATCACGTGGCGCTCGGAGAGGCTGGATTCTGAGTACAGCACCGGCACCCTCGTCAAACTCAATGGTCTGTGGGGTAACAAATAAAGTTAGGTTAGACAGATGTAGAATTCTAACAGAAATACTAGCTACGTGCTAACAATTTTCTTGTTGATATAAGGATAATTGCAGTGTCAGTCTTCTCATTGTTCCACATGTAAGGTAACTGCATTGATTCCCCTATATCGATCCTAAACTTGACCCAAAATCAAAGACAAATAAAAACTGTTATAGATGTTATAATAGACAGTCGCATAGAAAATTATGTTATTCTTTTACAGTCTGTGGTCCTCGTAAATACAGTATCATAAGGAAATATGCACCCTCACTCTCTCACACACACACACACAAACAATTTGTGTTTTCATTTCTTGTTTTCATCTCTAACTATGCCCTTTGTTCTCTGTAAAGCTTTGAACCTTTGCTTTGAACCGTTTTGAAATAATTCAGATTAACTGGACCTAAGCACTGAAATGTTTTGAATGATAAGAAACTTGGATAAAGAAACAGTGTAGACTTACTAACTGTTTTACATTTAACTTATCAACTCAATCACAATTCATTGCAGCCTGTCCTCTGAGTCAGGATATGAAATGCCAAAAGATTTATCTCCCTGAAAAGTAACATCATCAGTCACCTATCCGTCAGTACAAAGCTGAACCTCATAAACCTCCTGGTTTTAGTATACATAGTTGTTACCAAAGCTTATCTCTTTTGTTCTAATTTTGGATGGGTGAAGTGCTAGAGAAGATGACCAGCATGTCTGACAGTCTCACAGCAAACCTAGTCTTCCAAGATCTATGTTTCCACAGAGGAGCTTACACCATCTCAACAAAAGGTTCACGGCTGAGATCTCTGAGCAAAGCATGACTTTGAGATACAAGAACAAGTCTTCAGCAGCCCCGCTGCTCCACTGCTGCACATCTCAGGGCTGAGCCACTAATTAGGCTAAAAACACTGCAGAGCACAGCGTCGTGATCAATATCAAAGCGGCTGTCTAGAGGGGAGAACAGAAAAAAATCATAACTACTTCAAAACCTCTTCACACATTTTTTTTATTTCATGCTAAACGGAGGAAAAGAAGCGTCCGTTCTGGCGGGTTGCTTCATGCCCTTGGCTTTGTTTTCCATTTAGCATGCAGAAGAAGAGAACGTACAAACACTACATGTCTTTATTTTGTCCTCCGTTGAGATTCTGCTTCTCCCCTGTTGACGTTGTTGTCATTTTTTGCTTTTTAGCCACCTCCTCTGTGGTTGTCTTCACGCTGCAGCGTGTTTGTGTCTATCTCCGTGCACTGCCATCATCTTTAACGAAAGCAACTTTTTAATTAAGAGACACTGAGCATCAATCAAGACTTTTAGAGATGCCATCTGGGATGCCTGCTGAGAACTGAACAACAAACATCATGAATAACGCACAGACACATTCACTCAGACAGGGCTGCAAGCAGGGGGGAAAAAAAAACGCAGCTCTGGAAACAAGACAGTGACAATGAGTCTGTCAAGTGCAAAGAGGACAGGGTCGGAGGACAAGGAGGGTCTGCATTGCATTACTGGTTAACTGTGGCTAAGGGCGGACCTTCACATCACTCAGTGGCTGGAGATGCCAGTCCATGAAAAGATTGGCAGTTATTGCCTGGAACTATCTGTGAAAAGTGTGGGTGAAGAAAGAATATGAAAACAGCTTTTTCAAAAAGACAGTGTGGGAACCCAACTGCAATAGAAGAGTGTGCTTGTAATGTGAATGTTGTGTCGTAGAATGATGAAAAAGAGCATGTGTGGCCAAACAAATGCTAAAAAGAGAGGATTGTGGGACTAATAACTATTTACTAAAGGTTAATAGTGGCTCAGGATAATAAAATCTTGTTTTAGCATGAGATAAATGGTGGCTTGTGCATTTCAGGCACAATTTTCACCTTTTTGTGATTTGATATAAAAACAAGCATTTGGAATAACAAAAACATTTTTAGACACCTTAATACCTTTGTCTTATACTTTAGAGGCTTCTTCTTATATTAGCCTTTGAATAGCCTGTTGTTAAACATAATGTTGACTTCAGCACCTGCAGAGTGCGGCGCAGTGCAGCAGTGCTCACAGACTCACCTCTATACGCTGGGAGTTGACCTTCTTGCCTTTCTTGTTCCAGCTAACCCTTGGCTTGGGGTCACCCGTCGCCTGGCAGACAAATGAGACCACGCCCCCTGAGACGCCAATTTGGTCAACTGGAACTTTAGTGAACCGTGGTGGTGCTGAGGAGGGAGTAAGACGAGGGACAGACACAGAGAAGGAGACAGAACGAAAACCAACATTAGTACAAACCACAAGATGAATGTTTCTCTACCGAAGCCAACGCAACTCCTGTTAAATAAGTATAATCACATTTCTGAAAAGACAGACTTCCAAATAACTACTTGAGTGTGTGCAGATCCACACACAAACAACTCTAATGTCATACAAACCCACACTAGCCGGTTATTGCAACCACTTCTGTATCTCATTCTCACTCTGTATCACACACCCACACACAGTGTTCCACAGCAGAGAAGAGACTTGGATAAGTGAGGGAGACGGCCAGCTTGAGTTTTGGACAAGGACAAAATACACAGCTTGACGGACAGGATAGACAGAGAGACAACCAGATAGACAGACACTAGGTGACCAGATGAGTCACTGTAGATATGTGGCGAACATTATACACCTAACTCAATGAGGCCTGGTGGCCATTGTCTTGACTGACACGTTTTCTAATAGAGCAGCCCCTTGAACCACTAATTCTGAATCACCTCCTTGCAGGACAAACCTGAGTTGAAGTTCTCATCTAGTAACACAATTTCAGTGCTGTGCAGTTTTGTTGTGTACATTATATATAATATATCTTTTTTAAGGAACGCAATGTTCTGATGCAACATGTGAGTGCCTGATGATTTTGCTGTTTGGATAAACTATCCTTTAAATGTTAGTAATTTTTTTTTTTGTGATGGGAGTTTTTTGTTCATGTGTAGCAGTAGGTTCAAGACAACAACTTCAGTAGAAAGAGAGAAAGAAAACAGAGAGTCCTGGGGAACTTGTTAAATCAGAATCATACATATATGTGGGGATGATCAAACGGCTAGCGTATAACATCAAATTAATAATTAAGGGACCATGGGCCGACACCAGTCTCCAGGCACTGCTAAATACACATGAAGGAGAGTTCCTGCATTCATTATTGGGGAAAGTGAGATAGAGAGTGGGTATACTTAAGAGGACGAGGCAAAGAGAAATAGTGTAAGATGAGGGAAAGGAAAAGAAGGGTGAGTGTGCTGCCTCAGGAAAGCAGCAGTACACGCAGAGTTCATCTCACCACCCACAACTAACAGTCTAAATATTTCTGATTTCTGATGTAAATATTACAACATACACAAACTAATTCAACTAGCACGCTCTCTAAAGGATTAGTAGTTACACACAGCATAAAACCAAAATGTGTTCCTGACCTGCTTCCAAGTGTGTGCCACTGTGCAGGTCACACTTAACCTTGATTTTACAAGTTTAGAAGTTTGTGAGTGCAAAGGTTTTGCTGAAAGAAAACATTTACAATTCGTATTCCATCTATGGTCAGCATCCAGCGCGGCTCTTTGTGCAGATGAATGAAGCCACTCTTCCTCCTCCTTTGAGTTTGTTTGCTTTCCTTTGTTCCTGGATAATTTGATGCACACTATGCAGCTGAGGGTGTAAGGCATGACACTGAAGATAAGGTGATAAAACCACCCTAGCGGATATATTATTTTGGGGCCAGCTAACCAACGTGTCCCTGTCTGAAGAGGTAACTTGGATGAGTAGTGAAATGTTTTGAACTAACAAGAAAGAAGTATAGTTGCCATTATTCAAATGCACCAAGAGGAGAAAACAAATGAGTTTGATTCAAACGGACTAAAACCTATTTGCGTGAAAGCACTTTAAGAAAACTATCCATATTACTGTCAAAGGTTTTGAGGTGATGAGAGAGTTACAGTGGCATAAAATGTGGAGGCTGCTCTAAGTATGTTTATCCTGTTTCAATCCTGTGTCTATACCCTAGTTTTATTATACATATGCTAATATATACATCTTCAGCTTCAAGTAGTAGGCCTACTTTATTTGCCTGGTGTACACAATGATCCCTTTTGGGATTTTACACTTTCAATTTGCATTCTGAAACTACATAACGCAGCTTTACACAACGCAGTTCCCCAGCATTGGCACCTCTCCTTACAATGTGCCCTCTGTCGAGACAGAAGAGGGATTTACAGAGAGCAGGCCTGTGGCACTGGTTTTGCTGAAGGCCAGCACTCTTTGATTAGTTTTCTCCAGGACCATTCGACATTTCCACCCAGTCACCTTCTCCTCCTGCTTCATATAACGAGAGACGAACAATAAATGTGCCTGTCTGCATGTCAAGCTGAATTTAACTACTGACAGAATAAGAATTTTCTTATAATGCACTCTATATAGTTTTCAGCATTCCTTTAGAAGTATTTAAACAAAGAAAGAAAGAAAACAGCTGAAAAGAAAAATATATGAAATAAACAAAAATGAGACAAAAGGAACTGGGAAGAAGTGGAGGGTACGAGGTGGCAGTGAGGTCAGTGCTAAAGAGAAGACTGGAAGAGGAGAAAAGAGAGGGTGGCAGGAGGTCCAGGGACAAAAGGAGATGATGTAAAGAGGGAGGGCAGTGCAGAAATAACTGAATATTTCATTAAAATCAAAAGTATTTTTTCTTGTTTTTGCTTATCAAATCTTTTCTCCTCCATATTCTTTACAAGAGGACAGATTTTAACTTATACCAGCTAAGTTACTGAACACATTTATTACTTACTCTTCAATATAGTGGTTGTTAATATGATACTGACACTGTCCACTGTGTATTGTGTCTTGGGCACTATCCACTTAAACTGCCGTATACATGATGTCTTGTTATCTCTATACTATACGAGCAATCCAAGTCTAATTATTAAGACTCAAAACTAAATTGCTCGTCCAAATCAACATTCAAGAAACCACAAGAAGAAAGTTAAAGGGCATTTATATGTTTTCAAATTGATATTTACAGGTGGGCAGGAGCAGAGGGAGCAGCCTGTGAAGCTGGTCTGTTATTAAAATAAAGATGATAACAGGTCTTGTATGTTAGTGTGTGTGTAAGATGGCCAACAGAATGTGTGTGCAGCCCATATTTGACAAATTCATATGCGACTGGGTCCATTTCTGGCCTTCACTGCTCACCAAGGTTTCTTAAAGTAAAGTTCCATAAACATTACTATAAGCCATAAAATGATGCATAATTTTATTACATAAGTACCAAATAACATTTAGACATGTTTCTACTTCAGCTCTGCTGTCTCCATCGCTCTTGCTCGCCTACTTAAATGTCTATTTTTGCTCTTTTATTAGAATATTCGAGTAATGATTAAATTCAACTTAAACATCATCAGCAGCAGCAGCATTAGTTCACTTCCAACCAGCCCATGTTAGGTAAGAGCAGAGATTCCATTTTTATTCATTCAAATTGACTGTCAACATGAGTTTAATCCACTTCATTGAGTCAATCTGTAAGGGATATAAAAGGCAAATTGTTAAGTGTGTTCAAGTAGATACAGTAAATGGTGGGAAAAATTGTTCTAGAATGTATTTTTGTGCTTCTGTCTGTCTGTGTGTAATGGTTAACGTGGTATACTACGTGTGGGTGTGCATATGTGTGAATGTGTTGTCTGCGTTTTCATCCACATGCCATCAAACACCCCCGCCATTGGCTGTGGGGCCATGACTGTGTTACGATGCAATTACTACAGGTATGCAGTGTGAACTCTTATGAGTGTAATTAACCTTTTTTTTCTGTTTCCCTCAGCTATGTGCCTCTGGCCTTCTGCTACCAGTTACCATTGACTTTAAGCCTTTCTATTTTTTGGAATTTGAACTTTGCGATACAGCCAATAATTGCAGGGTATAAAAGGTTGAGTGGTATCAGGGCTTAAACTACTTCAACAATTTTAAATAATGAGTGATGGCATAGACCACACCATATTATCAACAGAAAAGCTTATTCACAGTGTTTTATGTCATCACATTCATATTATTTATCAGTCCTTGTCAAATAAAACTAAAACTAAATTGACTATGAAAAATCAGTCCAATGCTGTATAGTGCCAAAATTTAAACTATTTTTCAGGGACACCTGTTACAAATTTTATCTGAGAAAAGCTTCCCCAACACATTCGGTGTGATAAAACACATTCAACAACAAAGCCTGAATTTATTTATTCTGTTAATTTTTTGTAATAATACTTTTTCTGCACTGAAATAATACCTGCTTTAACCACCAGGCATCTTCAGGTCTACTAGGCTGAAGCAGCATTTCAGTGCAACTTTTTATAGTAAGTCAAACATTCAATGTGGATAACACTATATATATATATATAGATATATATATCTATATATATATATAGATATATATATCGAGAGAGAGAGAGAGAGAGAGAGAGACTGTCCTCTGCTCTATATACTTCTATTGCTGTAAGGTATGTTGTAAAGTCTCCAAAAGAATTGGGCAATGTTATTTTACCAAAGATGACATTGAAAGGACAATGCACCTACAGTGACCATTTGTCCATTCTACCAAAGTCTCCTACTATTCCCCAAGCTTTCCTTAGACAGAATGAGGTACAGCACTACCTAGATAAGGACACAAGACCCGTCTTTATCTGCCTGGCAGGGGGACGTGGCTTAAGCTAAAATAACCAGCAACAGGGGCCCAGCTATCTTCACAATAACCCGAGAATAGAACTGATCCACGCAAATACAACACGCTAGCAGGGAGAAAAAAAAGACTCAAACTGTGCCCACAGATGCTTGTTTAGCTAATACAGCAGCCACCTGCTACTGGCCGTTACCTCTGTTGGACCTGATAAGCCAGTATACACCATCATTGTGATTATAAAGTGGTGGAGAGTGGGAAGTGGGTATGTGAATATGAGATGGCTCCATTTACAGTACTTTAATGTTGTCGTTTGGGGTGTTAGAGGAGGGATGGGTCTGCCTTTATGACTAATACAGTAATTGATGGAGGAAAGCTTCTCGGTTCATAAATAGGAGCCATTATCCACTGAATTAGCAAAGTGGGAGACAAAATGACGCACAGCCATTCAGTGGTTTGCAGAAAGGCAGAGAACAGGGAAAAGAGCACTTGTTATCCATCTTGCTACAAATAGGTATCTTTCACAACACAGAGAGACCTTATTTTTAAAAACCAACAACGTCTACAAAGAACATTTGGTACTATTAGAGATACTAATATAAGCAAACTGATTCTGCTTATTCCTTCGTCTCATGTGGCAGTCCAGGAGTGTTATCACAGTGAGGATGCAGAGGAGAATGACATCAATTTAAACTTTTTCTTTCATCCCTGACATTTTATCTTAATAAACACTCGACTGCCTATATATACACTGACTGATACAATCTTACTTAGTATGTTTAGAAAGTAGAAGAGAGCAGTATGAACTACTGTGTGTTGTTAATTTAAAATAGTTGACAGAGCGTTGCTAATCCTGACCGAGATTAAACTTAATTTTCATATTAGCCAAACAACAGACACATGACACAAACTGTACGGGCACTATCGAGACTAACTGCCTAGAAAAAAACTAATGATGAACAGAGGGTGGCTGTATTTCAACATGTCGATGGCTTTTCTTTATCTTTTTATACATTTGTTCACTTCTTTATGTCATGTTGCAATATGTCTAATTGAAACTGGATATTTTTCCTACTAATTTAAAGTAAATGTGACTTTCTGAGGTATTTCAACACTCTCAAGGTCTAAAGTCTAAGAACTGGCAGTGCAGAGATGGTGCTGATGTTGAACTGCAGCCATGTGGACTTCTGAAGTTGAAAGATTTACGGTATGTATGAAACAGCTACTGTAACCAAAAGCAGGCTGCTTCTGTTAGTCTAACTTAAAACTTTACCAGCCTGCATGAGCATATACATACAAGTATAGGGATGGACGAATGAGAAGATGAGGGGATGGAGGGACAGACAGACAGATACATAGACAGCCAAATGCACATTTAAGTGGATGAATTAACAGACACACACACACAAACAACCATATGCATAGACACAAACACTCGCTCACTTTTATTCACACAAGCACCACACACCCTCCAGGCCCAAACAACCAAGCCCCATCAATCAGGACTAATTCTCAAAGGCTGCCTGGGCAAGCGCTATCGCTATGGAAACCAAGCTTTTACTCTAAATCCGTCTTGCTTTGTCTTGTCTGGGGGTTTTCACACACGGTCACTGCCAACAAAGACCAGCAGACTGCTGCAAGAACCTGAACTAGACCAGAAAGTCACAACAGACAGAAAGTAGTTGAATCGTCTGTTGATGATCTCTGACACACAATTTGGTGGCACATAAGCCAACGGTGAATACAAAGGGGTGAGGGTTTTGATCTTTAGCAAGAGGGCTAACCATTTTTCAGTGATTCAGTTGACAATGTGATGTGATGTGTTATCAGATCATCTCAGGGCACTACATTTACATGAAATAATATAAGCATTACGCTTCCGCCATAATAATGGGGAAAACGAGTGCGATACTGCAATTGTTTTGGTGAGAAGTGACTGCCCGAATGGGCTGAAATAAGCAAGCAAGCTTTGCTACTGTGCCAAAAAAAGATGGGCTTAACTAATCTCATCTGAAGCTTTATTCCACAGACCACGTTTGTCTCAGGACCTATCCCTATGCAAGCTTTACCTTCGCTGTGCAAGCTTAAGGGTTAATGAAACAGTTACCTTTCTAATTAAAATGTAAGGAAGACAGGCTAATTGGGATTTGCTCTTGGAGCAGCTAGGTTGCCACACAAAGTGAAATTGCGCTGCCTGGACAGAGTAGTCAGTATCCACAGCTGAAAATAGAACATTTTCTAACCTTAAATGTGATCTTAAACTCTCATTTTAATTTCAACAAATGATTGAAATGAGTCAGGATAAAACTGTTTTACCTGTTTGGATACCAGTGACCTTTAATGAAGAAATTCTACGTAACAAGCAGCATTAATACAACCTAAAAGAATGATCTTTCTTGGAAAGCAGCATTAAACGTTCGAGACAATTCTAAAAGCAAATGGTAAGAAATGAAAAATGTTTTACTGCCTTTGGGAATTGTTTTCACTTCTTCAAAAACAACAACAACAAAGATTTCAAAGCTCAGTTGTACATGAAATGTACAAGATGTGATGTTTTTTCTGTAAACTCTGTAAATGTCCGTTGCATCATCTATGTCGATTGCATTAACAAAGCTTAATTTGTAAAAGAATGACATAGTTGTGATATGCACAAATTAGTCCCAATGAAACCATTGTTGAAGGCTATAGTAAAAAGCACAAGACACTAAGTATCCTTCAACTTAGTGGAAATAAACAAGCATTCCTTAGAAATTGAGGGAGAAATAAGCTCAAGTGTGTCTCATTTTCAAAATGGCCGCAGACCACACACATAAGAGGTAAAATGGGAACAGTTTTGTGTCATTTAGAGACTCACTTGAGGCAACTGACACTTGTTGTCTCACTGAATAAACAGGACACCTCCGATTGCCAAAGGTGTTTTAGGTCAAATCAAAACAAAGGGACAAGAATAAATAAAATGGAGACAAAAACTTCTACCTCTCTGCTGAAAATAAAACTGAAAATCATACTGTACCTTTCTCTATATTTAAATCCACGTAATGCTATACACACACAAAAAGTCTCAACTCGTGCAGTCTGACAAAGATTTGTTCGACTGTTAGGCCATTCACCGAATAATATCTTTCTTTGGGGAGGATTCAGAAACCTTTGAAGATCTAAACTTGCTCATCAAAACATTAAAAATTTAAAAGCCACCTTGGTGGTGTATTGAATTACTTTCTATTGGAAATAATAACACAGGGGGATTTCATACACTTCAGTCACTCGTATTGTTCTATCAAAGTGTGTTCATATAACAATGGTCAAACTGCTGGAGCATGTTACTGAGGAGACACTCAGAAAAAGAGATGAGATATAAGCAGTTATATAAGTTTTGAGGACAGCTTTTTGATTCATTGTGACCTAAACTGCTTTTAGAGGTACACTTCAATAAAATAAATATTACTGATAGTTTGCTTCGCAGTTTTCTTTCTCTACCAATTTGATTGTTGTCACCCACTGTATGTTGTCCTCTGACTTCTTGTTAATCACCCATGTGTATTAGGGTGCAACATATGTCCCTTTGCTGGCAAATCCCACAAACTGCAAGGGTAATCTATTTTAATTTTGATTGAAGTATTCTAAAGGACACTTAAGAGGAAAGTGAGACCATTTCTTGCAGTAGTAGTACAAAATTATTTCTGTTTCTCTCTATGTAAGAGTACAGCTCTGACAAACCCACCTATACAAACTTTAACATGTAAACAGCACCAAAAGGCACCTTATTCCTGTAGCTCACTTAAAAATTGATTTGCTTTTTCTTATTTGAGAGAACAACTTCTTATAGAATAAATCATGGAGCCAAGAATGCTACAGCAGTGTGCACATAAAATTAAATTTGACAGAATAAACTTGACAGCATTGACTTAAATACAATTTGACTGGAAAAGATAAGGAGTGAGTAAGAAAGGAGGAAAAACAGAGAAAAACAAAGAGAGAGGATACAGGAAACAAGAACAAGAAAATAAGAGCTAGTCACTAAGAGGCTTCATTTTTTTTTCCAATTGGCAGCTTCAAAAGAACAGAAATAATCAAACACCCTCACCCAATCACTGCAAGTTACTACTTGGAGTGCTTTGCCACAAATGCTACTGTTGACAACTCTAACAGGCCAAAAGAAATGAACAGGAAGAAATGAGGAGGAGGTTAAAGGCCTGAAGACAAGGTTTCTTAAAGTTACTCTGGTCCCCTAAAGATTTTAATGTCTGCTGGTGTGTGTGTGTGTGTGTGTGTGTGCATGCATGCGTGCGTGTAAACACTGAACACCATGGCAACTATCTCATCCCACACCTCATCAATCAAAAAACTAATATTACAAGATGGTGTTCATACATCTAATAACTTCTGTAATTTCCTACAGTTTCAATATTCACAGAGGAATTTTAATGAGCCTTCTTAACGATGTCAGAAACAACTTTTTGATGGCTGAGTTTAAAATATTAAATGCACCTTTCTACTGTGGTGTTTCAGTCAGATCTTTCAACCACTTCTATCTAGTATAATGCTTTAAACATTTTACATTTTCAGCTGTGTTTTTTATGACTGACAAGCATCCTGGGTTGCAATTTTGCATACATTTTATAAATATGTGACTTGATTTCTACTTTGAAAACAATTTTACCAGATAGAACATGCATGTATGCATCTGATGACATCTTTCAGCTTCAGTATTTGTTTCTATGTAACGTGCATCCACATTGCATATTTATAACTTTTTAAAATTATTATTTATTAGCTCTTCAAAGAAAGGCCTTTGATGTAAACAAGTCCATATAAACATTATAAAATGCAATCACTTTGGTTTTAAACTCATAAAATGTACATATAGTTTTATAGCTAAGCTACTCGAACACAGAACGTTTGACTCTATATGCTACAGACACCAATGAGCTCAGGTGACCGTCCACATATATTTTAGTATATTTCATGCTTTAGACCCATACACATACATTTGTGTGCACCTGCTGACAAACTGATTCAAACAGACAGAAAACTCAAAACAGGGATTGTGGTGGAAGAATATATTGAGCCATCTTTCTTTCTCTTTTGATTAAAAATGTGTCCTTCTCATAGTGATTTATGAGTGAAAATGGAAATGGATTCAGGGCACAGAGACACAGAGAGAGGGGGCTATGAGAGCAAGAGATGACATCATGCTTTCAGCTGGGCTTTTCTTCAAAACTGTATGTGGTGTGACAGAGAGAGAGAAAGAAATGATTCGAGATGGGAGGGTTGGTGTCCCCCCGCCCACCAGGTGGGAGTGAATATAATTAGACAACTGCACCACTGGGCTGTGTGTGGTTGTGCATGTGGGGTGTGAAAGATAATCAGTAGTCAGTGAGTGTATGCATATACTTCCAGACATAATGGTGGGGCAACACTGTGGGGCCTCAAAAATAGATGTGAAGAAGAGTGTGTGTGCACATCTGTGTTTATGTGTGTTTCTGGGGAGTGAGGAAAGGTAGAGGAAGCAAGAAAAAAACAACAAAATACAAGGTGTGAACATGAACAAGGGACAATAAGACAGAGTGAGAGAGCTCGACAAAAACAGTGATCATATCCACAGGCAGAGCAGACAAAGACTGACAGATACTGACAGATGGGGAGAGAGCCCTGCTGTTAGTGTATTTGTCTGTGCGTGTGTGTGTGCATGTGTGCGTGTGAGTGAGTGAGCGGGAGAGCAAGAGAGAGAGCTAATCTCTATCAAATATGAAGCAGACTGCACTGAATGTTATTTAAACCAGGGTGAGCAAACAGAGGCTGTGCATTAATAAGTGGAAAAGAAAAACTGATTCCTAACATATTGGGCAAGAGAACTGAAGATGAGAACGTACAACAAACTGCCGCAATATGCAACATGTTAAGAGGGACGGCTTTTGCACCACTGCTTTACTTTTACTCTGAAAATGAGAAAAAAGGCAAAAAAGAAGATAACAAAGACATCTGTTTGACATCTGCCTGAGTGCAATTTCAGATGTTTTCAGCCAGCTGAGCTGAAAGACACTCAAATTATGCTACCAGACACTCAAACCACCATGCAATCAAAAGTAGACAGCTCTGTTACAACATGAGAAGAATCAAGTCCTCTTGGTGTTATCTCAAATCACTGAGAATACACTCACTGAATGTCAGAGACTAAGAAGAAGAAAAGTGTGGATAGAGGGTACATTGTGAAAAATGCAATTTCTCTTGCAAATTATCTAAGATAGACAAAAAAAATCAAGCATGACTCAACTTCCTTAAATTTTCAGTTTTCAGTATCGCACTGGCTGAATCTGCTGATATTTCTGTTTTTTACTCATGCTCAATGTCATGTCTTTCTTTACAAGAAAACACAAATATAAACACATATGATGTGCATGATACACATAGTACAGGTACACAGTCAACTAACATTCATGCATAAAACTAGCTTTATCACTGACACTCAACCACTTCATACAGTACTTATACATTTCCTTTACATTCTTGCTGACACTCTTACCCACACATATACTATGCACACACAGCACTTACAAAAAAATGATACCCAGGAGGAGCCCCCACCTCACCATCACTCTTGTTCTCTTTCTCTGCAGAGCCTCCTTTTTGTTTTGTCTCCTTAATGCTGCTCTAAGCCCATCTTAATGGGGAAATGGTGCAGAACAAATCCAAAGCAGGATAAGGATAAGAGACTGACATTTCTCTGTTACCAACATGGAAAGTTTCAGAGGATTGTTTATACAAACATACCCTGGGTCTATAAAAAATATTTCAAGATATACCATAATTTAGATTTTCCAGGGTAGAGATCATTAACATCCCAGAAAAACAAAATCTGATATATGAAGTCATATAGACCTTTTCAATCTCGAGTGTATCTATCACATGTCCTGATCCTCTTCAGCAAAATCAGTAAAGCACTATGTGCTCTTACACTCTGTTAAAGCACCAGCTAAATTCCTAAAATATAAATACAGACATAATAATGGTTGTTACTTACAAGTCAAACCTAGCTCTTGGCATTGCAGTGTAATTCTTATTTTCTTTGCCTCAGCTAGAAGCAAAGAGTTTACAAACTTCAAACCACTTCAAGCTAATGACAGCCTTTTCAACTTGAGATATCAACAATATGAGATATAAATGCATGCATTTACACAATCACTAAAAATAAACCTAAAAGGGCACCAAGAAAACAACAGGTGAAATATGTCTATGTAGGGCTATAGGGAAGAAATGTTCACCAGAGCTTTGTCAGCTTGCCATCCTCCATATCTCTGCAATATTTCCTGTTTCTAGTGAGTGTATCAAAAATAAATGACAGTCTTTCAAAAGGCATTATCAGAAGTTATCAGCAGTAACACACTGTCTTTAGACTTACATAAGGCGTGGGAGCTTGTGAGCAGCAGTGATAGCAGCAGAGTGGTGACAGGCAGCAGAAGTGGCAAGGAGAAGTGAGGGGCACCACTGGTGGCCATCTTGGCTCCAGTTGGGAATAGGGGGCAGGAAGGGGTGGGGTGGGACCGATCCTCGACCTGGCCGGAGAGCCGAGGCCCGACTGCACAGGGAAGGTTGGGGTCTTCACGCAGGACAGCTTGGCACTCTGCAAAAAGACACAAATAAAGACACATTTAAATTTTCATCATCTTCTTTATGTATGCAAGGGCCACCCACATCCACTTTTATAGTGGTTGGGGTCAGATCTTTCTCATAATACATTTTCCACAACTAAAAGAACATCAAAATACCTCACATGTGAAGGGAAATTACTAATGAGAGTACACTGTGACAATGACGTAGCATAATAGTTGTTTCTGGATCACAGAAAAATACTGAAATAACATGGTTCTAAAATATGTTTATAACTTTTGAGCATTTCTCAAGAAGCCAGAGACCTGACTTTTGATAAACACGCAGACTAGGCCATACTGCCGCAATCCCTCAATGTTGCTGATTCATAAATGAAGGGATGGTAAAAAAAAACTGTCACACCTCCAAAATATTCTAACTTACTCGTCTTGCAACCAGACTTCTCACATTTCTTAATTAGCAGGGGAGTCACCGTTTCCTTTCTCTTTTCTTTCCTAATCTCCTGATCTTGTCATTATTTGCTTATCTCATTGCCTTGTAATTACAACCAAAGATATTCCAGGCACCGTCTCTTTGTTTTGTCAAATTGCCATTAATCCCCCAAGCTGCACAGAGGGGCCAGAGATGCCTTCCACCACACACACTACACACTATTTCTTTCATTGATATGTCTAATGCAGCACAGGGCCACCACCACCAAGTGGTTTTACATAGTCTTTAATTAAAAACACATGAACAAAGGGACAACGAAAGAGAGAACTGAGAGATAATCATGTCAGCAATTCATGGAATTAGTCAATTTCATACTTTTTTTTATGACATATGTGACATTTGGCTGACAATCATTTTCAGAGTATCTTACACGTAGAGAAAAATGAGTCAGGGTTCTTCTCGAGCACTTCAACTGAAATCAGTGTTTGTCTTTGTCTTACTGTCTTGTCTTCACAATCAAGCTGTGAATGCGCAAACACAAAACCATACACTCTTAAAGTAGCAATATCACAGGACCTGGGTTCAAGTCCCTGTGTCAACAAGCATCTACCCTTGTGCAAGACACTGCACATCTTCCAGATCCAGTGATGCGACTGCTCAGATGGGACTAGCGCAAGGGTGACTCTAGAAGTGAGATTAATTACCTACACACTGGTCAAACTGTGCAGACAGTGTGCATTTAATTGTGGAGGCCCTAAGGTAGCTTTGGTCCCAAGTAACCTGGACGTTAAAGATAATATTCTGTCAGCACGGGCTTACAGCTTTTATTTGTGAAACATTTCAGAGTGCCCCTGAACACTTCATCAACTCCTCACCTGCAAACTCACTGCAAGTTGCTTTGACAAGATTGTCAATGACCGAGATGTGAACAGATTGTTCTTCAAAAATAGCATAACTGAGTGACAGTTAAAATCGCTATCATTCAGATACAATCAGAATCACAAACACATTGCCTAAGACAACGTGCCAGACAACTTTAAAACCAGAATACTACATATAAACTAAGCCCCTATATAATTATTTATGAAATATTAATTCATTTTAATTATATCATGTTCTAACTTATCTTAGCCAGCTTTTATGAGGCATAGAAATGGGGGTAACATTAACTAACCCACTATCTAACTACAGAAACTCATCACACGCGTAATTCAAACTGACAAATTCAACATGTGACACATGCACACTTTCAAAAACACAAAGAGAGGGATCAACAATAGGTCCTTATGTTACAGCAGTGTGGGCATGTTTCAGAAGTTCAGCTCATGTTTCAACAAAATACTATACGCACACGACCAACATGTGTCCTTTTTCCCTTGGCCTGGAGTGAAAGAGATGTCACTAGTGAGACCTGCGGTAAACCTGCAGAAACATGAATAGATAGAATAAAGGGTATCAAATTGTCTAGTAGACTTCTGAATTATGCCCCTATTGTTTCGATTGTAAACACTGGTGTAGGTGTAGGTGGTGGGAATCTTGCCATGCCTGTAGGGAATTGCTCTATCTATGCTCACAAGATGCCTAGGTTTTGATTTATGGCCCTCCCCTTAGGGCATGGCTTTCTATCTCCACCTCTGGTTGCTATACAAACTTCACAACACAATTACAACATCTATTGTTGTTGAACGACCTTGTCAAACATAACCTAAGGCCAAGTGTGGGCTCCAGTTTAACCATGGACTGTCTCTATGTAGCTTAATGCTCCTGTCTTTTCTGAACTGTAACTCAAAGACAGAGCAACTATAGGTAGAACTCCAGATAAGAAGATATGTCAACACACATGCTTCATTAAGTTAAAACCTAAACCATAGCAAAAGTGTAGCCTTAGCAAATGCAGCTCTAAACAAAAATGGCAACGTGTCGCAAAAGGAGTCCATCATGGAATGGAAAGCACAGCATTTCTCCTCCAACGTGGGAAAATCAGTCAACGTTTTCTATAAGCTTTCATCACTTACCCCGGTCGAGGGCAGAGAAAAACAGTATTAAACATTGTAGAAATGGTAGCATAGAGCCAAATAAAATGATAAGCCCCCATCATTACAGTACCTCAGCTGCTTCAACATTACAGGCTGTGATTAAGATGGAATTGCTAATAGCCATGCTTTGCAGATTCAATGTGACTATGAAGGCTACAACAATTTCTGAGAGAAATCAATATAATTAGCAATGGCTTATAATTGTTAGGTTTGCAGTTTGCACAAGATGAGCACTGGAATGGTAAAAGCACCATCACATGCTTGTGCTAGAAACAACAAATTAAAAGTGTATACTGACCCTCTGCCCTGTATAACGAGGCAGCCAACTTGAGGCGCCAAGGGATCGGGGTGCAGTGTCTTATCCAGGATGGATGACACGGGATGTTAATGTTGTCTTTGCTCATACTGTATGTTAGCTTAATTTTCTAAATAGTCTGAAATACTTTATTGAACTATAGTATTACAGTGTTTCCCCTACCGATACCCTTGTATAATGCTTTTGCTATTTGCTATTTTCCTTTTTTTCCAATCACATTTCCACTTTACAGCTGATATTAAGTAAACAAAACCATCTATTTATCTGTCTTTAGCATTAAATAACACATTTCTACCGTCTGGAACCTTCCAGCTGTATGTAGAATGATTTCCTGTGTGTTTGATGTGATATGAACATACGAACATCTCCACAGTGAGAACGCCTGTGCGCATTTCTGCAGGTGACCACAGCGCTAACTTTATTAATTGTCCCCGACACAGATTCAGGATCGGAGTGTGACAGTAAATTATTTTGTGAACTTTTCCACATGCTGTCCTCATGTGCTGCATCAGGAATGTCTGAATATCATATTTAAAATACACAATAATCGCTGCAAAACTACAAAAACAGAATCATAACCGAGAGAAGTATTGAAAGTACAGTCTAATCCAGAAATTAAATGAATGTTTTGTGCATCAAACACATCCCCCAACTGGCCCACCCGCCCAACGCTGTAAACCAAAGGGAAACACTGTATTAATATTCATTAAAATTGCTTAAGTAATAATGCAAAGAAATGCAATGAAATAGTGCAGCTATTTTACTAATTACTACTATTTTGATTCAAACTAAAAACATTAAAATGCCAAACTGATGGCGGCTATTAATGCCTATGGGTAATGACTGTGAAGCTCAAAATTCCCCCCAGTGAAATTAGCACATCACTGCAGATATTAACCTGTCTCAGGCTTCAGTAATTACAGCCAAAATGGTGGCACAATTTCCACAGTGTGGCGGCAGTCATTGGCTATCAGGGACTCTCACTTTGACATGGTCAAGCTTTAAATCTAGTTCATTTCCCCATGCAATATTGATACTAATGCATTTGATTACTGAGATTGAGAAAGGTACTGATGAGAAGGGGAGATGAGAATTTGCGCCATGAGCATGAAATGAGTGTGTGCACATGTACACACATGCCACAAGAGGCCAGGAAAAATTAAAACGGAGGTGAAGTCTACAAAGTGAATGAAAGTACAGGTAAGTGTATGCATGAATTTCTCGAGTAGAGACCCTGAAACCACTAACTTCAACAGACCGGGCTATTTCTATCCACTCTCTCACACACACACACACACTGTACTGTTACACACACTTCCGTTCCATCACACACACTATAAATATGTAGTTGAAGTTGCATTCACAAGAAGAAAAATAACTACTTATCACCTGAGGGAACACATTAAAAATCCCTTTAATGAGGTGAACAGTAAGCTCACTTCACACACGCAGTTAAAAAGTCTCCAGTTTGGTTGAGCTTGATGATCAAAACTGAGTGTTTGATGTCTAGAGCTTTAAAAAGAATAACATTTTCTGTATTTGGCAAGGCAGAAAAAAAAAAAAAAGAAAGTTGGACCTACCACAGGACTATGTTTTTCATGCATTGTTTGGTGTCTGTGTGTGTCTCAGCAACATCACATTTTTGGCTCCAGGAATCTGACCGGCCCTGTCTACAGTGAGTCCCTGCTGCATCCTCGTAGGGATGTTGTTGATTCCCCAGGGATAGATATTATCCCCTCAACTCTGAGAGGAACTTTGAAGAGATTGTGGCAACCTGCCTTCAACTGGGTCCAAATGTCACTGGACAAATACAGGTTTTATTTTTTTAGAAAATTCCAAGATGCACTTGCCACCAAATGTGTTACATATTTATTCTTAGCTTACATAAAAATCTCAGAAACCACCACATGTTTTACTGATGATGATAAACAGTTTAATAAGCTGTTTGATAAATGTTACCAGTACTGCAAATGTTTGATTCACCTTCTCAGGAACTTTAGTAGCTAATGTAAATGTTATGTCCGGCAAAGGGCACCTATTATGTTTCAATAAAGGGCATGTAGGTCGACACAGGTTAATTTTCTTCAGTTTGGGACATTATATGGAACAAGAGCCACTAATGACATAACATTAGTATTCTTGTTCAATGCCTTCCAAATAGAGCTGAAGCCTCACAGAGGCTATTTTTATCTCTTAAAAACAGATTAAGTTACTAATTACTTAAGGAAGGCATGTGAATGTTTCTGTTCAAGAAAAGGGCAAAGGTGTCTCCAAAATTAGAAATGTTTCTTTGTGACAAGTAATGGTTTATTGTTTTCATTAATAAATGGTTAATTTAATTTGCCTCCTTTTCCCTGTTGTTTGGTGTTTAACATAAATTTTAATGTAGTGTAATTTTGACAGGCAATATTTATAAACAGCGATGTAAATGTCATTATGCATTTATGAACACCGCTTCATGCACCACCACATGTGTTGTGTAAATGAACGCCATCCTGCACAGCATGTATTTACACTGGTAAATCACCAGTGTGCACTGGCGGTTTTCTCAAGTAAGGTGATACCTCCTCCAAACTCTGCTATATGTTTATGTTCATCCTTCAGCCACTGTCTCTCCCTCTGCAGCCTTTCACCTTAGATGGACTTTTAATGCGTCAGTCCCGAGTTACAGGCTTTTACCTCAACCAGTTTACTGCTTTTCATTGATTCAAACCCTATAGAAGACAAACACCAAGATGAAAAATGCAAGTCCATTCATTTTTTGTATTGCTGTGTGTGTATACTGTGACTAGGCTCTTTATGTGTGTTGTACTGTTTGTGTCAGTTGTTGTCCTTGTGTATTAGTGTCTACATATAGACATACATATGTGTATTTATGTGTGCAGTATGCATTTTAGCACTTTGTATTTGTATTCCTGTCTTAGGCTATGTTTACTTACGTGTGCAGATGATTTTATATTGCTCCGGCTTTTGCAAATTTATGTGTGCATTACATATGAAAGTGTGCAATAATTCAGTGTGAACTCATTTATGAGTACCCATATACAGTAATGTATTTTTGTTTTTGTATCTGTGTGTATTTCTGTGTGTGTATTGGTGAGAAACAGACGTATATCCTGATACTCACATTCACACACCCCAACCTCAGCCATAAAATAAGTCTATAGCAACCATGTGTTTTTCACCATGCTGAAATCCTAACAGTATTGAGTGTCATTCGTAAGGTTTCCCTGATCTCTCTCTTTATTTCCCTCTCTCTACTTTTTACACAGAAACCCCGCTGTATTAGTGAGGTGGCCACTTATTTAAGGCGCCTGTGCCCATTTATGCTGAAATGACATACATGCCCTTTGGATATATACTTCTTTCAAAATACCACTGGTGCAACCGTGATGTGTTTCTACTAGTTAAGCACATTTAAGACATGGACTCATAGTTGATGCGCATCGAGTACAAAAGGAGCAAAGGGATTATGGTCACAGATTCAGTTTCCTGCAGCAACATGTGGCTATGACATGCAACTCTGGAGTAGAAAGACTTGTTGGGCTATATCACTAAACAAACTGACCACCTCCTTCTCCTTCCTCCAACAACTTGCTACTTTTTTCCAGTGTAGTGCGCAGTGTTACTGTATGTCTGGTCGCTTAAACAACATTGCCTTTAATGTTACATTTCAGGGCAGATTCAAGGAAAGTCAGCACAGACCCCCATGCTGTTTTCTTTTTTACAGCTCAGCAAGGTGGTGTATTGCTGTGGTAAACCCACCTTGAAGGTGCAGTGTAAAAGGCGGTCTCCCTCCCCTATACTTTTCTACACCAGAACCCCGGCTAAATCTTTATGCAAAATCTAGCATCATAAAAAGGGGAAAAACCCACACTGTCCTGTGATACCTAAAAAGCGAAGTAAATGGCGAGACATATACATATGAGATAAGAGAAAGAGTCATGTTAAAAGGAAGCTTTATTTGACTTCCAAATATATCAACTAGATCAGGCTACTCGTCCTTCAAATTCTCCATCTCTGTTTCCTTTTTCTCCATCTAACCCCCTCCCGTTCCTCATTTCCTCTCTCCCTCCCTTCCCCCGTCGAACTCATGCATACTAAACTATGCTTGCATTGCAGATGTTTGGTAGGGAATCACATGAATTTGCATGGAACTGCAGGACTATTATGTAAATGCCCCAGTGTGTATCTACCTCCCAGCTTCCCTCTTTTATTTCCATCCTGAAAGATCTATGTTAGAGGAATTTGAAACAAGTTGCACCTGCCATTAACCAGCATGTGCGGGGAAGCCCCAGTGGAAGAGGAAGTGCCTATGCAAAGAAAACACTGGTCATGCATGTTG
This sequence comes from Ctenopoma kingsleyae, assembly GCA_032353495.1. Taxonomy (NCBI): domain Eukaryota; kingdom Metazoa; phylum Chordata; class Actinopteri; order Anabantiformes; family Anabantidae; genus Ctenopoma; species Ctenopoma kingsleyae. The sequence goes on from JAUBNQ010000020.1 coordinate 16,284,862, forward strand.
CAGGATTTTGTCAGTAACATTAACATTTTAAACACTTTGGTTTGACAACAGTAAACGCAAATATGAAATGCATCAGTTAGTGACGTGTGCAATTCATCTCCACAGTCTCCAGTACATGTGACTTGCATGTCTTTGGACTCTGGAGGATACAAAAGCACCCAGGGAAAACAATTTAGAACATTTTAAGTAAACTATTTTGTGTTATGGTGATGTATGAGAGCCCTTTTTTTGCTAAAGGTAAAGGCTGTTTGCATAGGTAGGGAGAACTGCACTGCTGTGACCTCATTAAGAGATTGCAGAACACCCTGCCCTAGCAACTTCTCCTTGGAGTAGCTTTCCCATGAGCCTTTGTCCTCAACTGTTCCCAACGTACCAGGATGAGAAATATTTCTTGACACTCAGAGACACCTTGTGTCAGCCACCTACTATCCCACTGGGAGCACCATAACCTTTCTTTGAAATCTTATGAGTCTTCAAAAATTCAAATTGCCTTCTTGAGGCAAAACACTGCTGAAAATCAACACTTTTTTTGTTCTACTGAGAAGTTGTTAATGTGCTAAATTACTGTTGACAAGTTATGTTCAACTCATGAAGTTATAAGACATAAAATTATTAGACTTAAACAAAATGTTATTTTTAATGCTCCAAATTATCAGTGTTTGGTGGTTTTATCTGATCAGTGTTCTGGCTGCTTCCACAGATTGCTGTTGTGTCTGGTTATTTCCTACAGGAGTAAGAGATTCAGAAAAGATTTGAGACCGTACTTTTGTTTTTCTCCAGTTATTGCACCACGTTTGATCAGCAGGAAATGGGTTTATTCTGAACATTATGGGACTGCACTGTCCTTCCAATAAACACCCTGTTGGCTGTGAGGCATTTAGCTGAAATCCACCTCAGTTGAGGCTGAGTGCACAACAGCAAGCGTCAGGGTTGTGCAGCGAGAGCGAATGGATTGGCAGCTGGGAGGCTTGGGCAGCAGGCTGACCTCCTAAATGCAGACTTTATTGCACAGCCATTTTGTTTACCACTGAGGGGTGACACACTATCTGTCTCCTGTGTAACCTCGCCATACTGCGACGCCACAACTTGGCAGGCAAAATCTACACACACACACCTCACACACACGCACGCACACATACACACAAACAGAAAATCACTTCTTTTTAATTTCTGCCTCTCCTTATCTGTTTCACTGGCTGCCAACAATGATAAAGGCCAAAGGTTACAGGTGGCAGTGTTGGTAATGGCCATCACCTTGGCTAGAAAATGTCAGGGAAAGAAGGGCACAGCAACATTACTGTATATACAGGGAGGCATTTAATTATAACACACAGTACAAGTCACAGTTGGAAGCTGGTGAAGGTAGGTGGGAGAAGGCGTATGAGGTAGTCCTTGACAATAAAGAAAGAGTGTGGCAGAGAAGGGGGGAAAGGAGAGACTGGAGGGATGACATCAGTTTTTGGCACTCTGCCAGCAGAGTCAGACAGGCATCATACCAACTAGCGAGAGGTTCAAACGCCCTTTAAAAATTGTCATAGGAGGGGGAAAGATGTTTTTGAAGGGCGGTGGGAACAGCTGGGGAAACATGTTCTATATTCATTCTGGAGACAGGATGCAGATGGGGAGCAATGAGATTATTCTAAGTGATAGAGAAGTAAGGCAGCGTAGGGTAAGACTGGCAGACGAAGGTGCTTAAAAATGTCTCTGAAATTCATCTGTGTAATTGGCAGAACTCATTATGTAACATTTGCTGTGTGGTTTGAGAAGTTTCATTTCCAAACTGTGATACATACCATTCGAAAAAGTATGACACCTACACAACAACATGACTGCTGGCCTGTTAACAAAATTCACAAGCGACTGAAAATTGAACTATCTTCGCCCCTTTGCTTTAAAAGGTTAACATTTAAATTGATACAATCTCCTATGTTATGCAGAAACTGAATATCAAGTTTGAATCTTTACATGGAAGCTCAGTGTTTGTCATTCCCATAAAGTCTAACAACCTTTGCACTACATATTGAACATGGCAGATTATTAGAGAAGAATATCCTAACAAAGCTACCATATGACAGCATTTCTTTTTCTACCTAACATGATTGAGGTTGAAAAATGCTTTTGCATATGCCAGAAATCAACCCCAGATTATTTATTACAGTTTTAATTAGTTCAAATGAACTTATCATGCAGTATGTGTGTGGCTGAGTTACACCTTTGCTCTACAAATGATCAATTTATGATCAAAAAATGATGTTGTGAAGTACCATCATGTCTTGATGCATTTTAAGGGGAGATGTTTTATAGTTATTAAAAAAACAACATAAGTTGGGGCCCTCATTAAGCAGTGCCATCTGCAAAGATTTCCATTTTGTTCTTTGGCAATGACCATTCAGATAAGTACAATATGAGGCTGCAACCTTTGCTGAAGTAAGGCTCATTTTCAGGGTTCATATCTAAGCCTCTTTTTGTCCTGGCAGCTTTTGATTAATGTCTATGTAAGAAGAGTGGGAAAAAGAGAAAGGCACATACAAACGTGCACACCCCAATACAAAGACACACTGATGCAGGAACACGCGAACAAACTCTATTTAGTCTGTTGATAACAAACCTTCTGTTCATCGAGGGCTGTCATCTTTTCCACAGTCCTTTTTCAGGGAATTAATTGAAAATAGAGTAAATTCTAGTAATTTGCTTCTGAAAGCGGACCAAAGCCCATCAACGGGCTAAATAGTATTTAGTAACCTCACTTTAATAGTCAGACGTTTAGCTTTTTCCATGTGTGATTAAATTTTTTAATTTGCATTACTTTATATCTGGTTATTGACTAATAGGAGTTGACATGAGAACTACTGCTCTCCAAATTTACATTCCTGCCACATCAGACCAACAAATGCTGTAGCAAACAACCTTAAAACACTAGACAACACTCAACATGCTATAGATATTTCCATTGTTGCTGCATAGGATTAAGTTCTCTTAAGTATCTCTCTGCAGTGTTCAAAATTAAACTAAATTCCTGCATTTTCATTTTGCTAAAGTGACTTTAAATCTGTGAACCTATATGGTTATAACCATATATAACCATATATAATTACAGCTCTGGAAAAAAAAAAAACAACAACCCAAAAACAAGTTCATATTCATTTTTACAGCCTAATTTTTAACTTTGGAAGTGTTCAGAAATCAATATTTGGTGGAATAACCCTGATTTGCAATCACAGCTTTCATGCAGTGGTCTCTTAATTTTTTTCCAGAGCTCTATATGGTTCAATGTACAAGAAAGAACATAAACACACTACTAAAACAATTAATGTAACTCCATGTGTAGCAGGCTGTGGTCAAATCCTGTTTGGGCAGGAGGTTACAGGAGCACCTGTACCCCTGTCAGTCATGCGGCACGGTAAAGATCAGAGACAGATGGCAAGGTTGACCCACACTCTTCTTTCTGTCTGTCAGTCCACTCATCACAGTCCCACACAGCACTACTGAAAGCCTGGGAGAGACAACTGGTTTTTACAGCCACTTTAAAAAAGGCTTGAGGAACAGACAGCAGCAAATGTGATACTTTGACTTGGGACTTTCTACTAAAAAACATGCCCTGCTTTCCAGTACGGCCTTGTACAGGAAACCAAAGAATCAAAGAGAAAGAAAAAACAAGACAATGGCAGATTTTACACAAACTAAAAGCAGAAGTCACCAGAACACACCCTTACAACCCAAAGAATATGAGTAACACATTTGAGGGAGAAGTCTACTTTTAGCATCTACACTGTATTTAAATACAGGGAGCCAAATTATAAACCCTATCTAACTGTGTTAATTACCTTATATTTTCATGTGATTCTCTCCATTTAAGTATTTCAAATAATTTTAAATTAATTGTGAACTCAAACGGACCAAAAAAAACTACATTTCCAGCTAATGCAAGTTTGGAAGCCCAAGACTGAAAAGTTCCTCAAAAATATCCCCTTATACTGTTTGTAGATAACCATCAGACAGCTACAAGTAAAAAGTCCTGTGTCTTTTGGCTGAAAACTGTCACTCAAGCCAACTCATGTGACCTGTTGACAATTTAGCCAGTGGTTAGCAGATGCTGTATGAGTGAGGGGATTCAGTGGGAGGTACTAATGTGGCATGGTCCATATTAATGTATTCCTCCACAATAAATTATTGAAACACAGAGCCAGTGTTATCCAGTGGCCTTACTTTCTTCCCACCAATTGGAATGAAGAGCTTGCTTGTGTGGCAGACAGAAGGTTATTGTGGACAACCAGCATGCATGTGGGAGAACGCCAGGAGAAAGGCGGTGATGATTACAGAGTGGAGTTTTCACAAAATCTGCAGTATTTAGGAAGAGGTGCATACAGAGGGTACACATGCATAGCTTCTCACATGTTATGTTCAATGGTTTTCTCTTTTACAAACTGACCTCAGTGTGTCTACTTTGAGTATTCCTCCACCCTCTCATCCCTTCACTCCAACCAATAACCCTCCACTACCATCACGAGGCTTTTAAACCCTGACAATGCCCCATCACTGTGTGCGCTGATGACTTGAGAATGAATTTCAGTGAAGGATGGCTGTTGAGGTCATAGGTGAGAGGTCAGACAGCTGGTAAACCTATTTAAATTCTTGTTTTTTCCTTTTTTACACCACACATTCCTTCACAGCATGGTACCGCTAGATAGTCATCGATCCCCTCCTGATTTAACAGATAACTCATATGTGTGTGAGGGTATGAGTCACACTCATTTTATGAGATGCATATAAAATGTCTGACACTGCAGAACACAAAAACAAATTTATTCTGCAATATTCAAAACCCCAGTAGCAGTGAGATGGGTGGGGGCTACCGAGTTTGTTTGTTTGTCTGCCTGCAGTACCCACGCTGATTTTAAGTGGTGGTAGAGTGGGTGGGGGACTTTTAAGTCCTGCAACTAATGTATAAACAAGACCCCTTTCTCTCCATCTCTTTGTCTTCCATTTCTTCTGTGTGTTTGTCATTTTACCACTTTGCACCCCCATGCTGTGTATTGTTGTGCTGTGTGCCACGCTGCGTGGAGTGTAGAAAAGAGGGGGAAAGAGTAAGTGTAAAAGGGAGAGGGTAAGAGAAAGAGAGAGAGAGAGAGAGCACATACATATACATATGTATTTGTAGTGGCAGTGGTTGGAGAAGAGAAAAAGACAGAGGACAGAAGAAAAAGAAAACAAGAGAAAGCTTGTTTGCATACATAATCAAAAAGTAAGAGTGTAACACAAGTCAGACTAAACCACATACAGAGCAGATGAGTCTGATTGACAGATTAGTGTGACAGGCAGATGATGACGCCATGGGAGGGATGTGGGAGCTGTTGGGGTCTATGATTGGAGGGGTTGGGAGCAGACTTAATGGAGACAGATGAATGTATCATATTGGCCCCAAACAAGTATGGGGAGCCAGTACCAGCATCAGTGACCTGAAGAATAATATCTACTCAGAGAGGGAGAGACAGAGAGGGAAGTCTTTAGAGAGCTCAGACTGCAGAGTCAGTGCTTCAAGCAGCAGTTTGGACACTGAACACTTAGCTCAAGAGAACTTTGGCAGTGATGGTGGGTACTATAATTCCTGCTGCTCTTGAATCAGCAGCTCACAGCTCAAGCAGACCATCCTGTCTCAGGATTAAACCAGAAACCTTTCAGTTTCAGCGATTTACATTACACGAGCCAGAGAAAAACCGACCAAATCTTGGCCCTTCATCCTGCATGGAAGAAGCCTCTAAGCTAGACCAGTGATGTTTTACTATTGTAATCCAGTAGGTAATGCCTTGTTTTTGACAATGTAATCTGTAACCAGACTCAAGCCTGATCTCATCTCAAGTCAATTCTTAAGACAGATTTTCTGTTTTTGACTTGTCTGACTTGATTTTGGCCAGTGGTGAGGGCCATTATGTTCTTTGGTCTTTTTTTGGCCCAGATCTCCCCAGTCTGCATCCTTGCTTCTCACTTGGGGGGCTATCATGAGCCAAGGTGCCAAGCCACAACAAGTTCCCATCAGAAGACATACAATTATGTTTGTCAATGTGTTTTGCCATTTATGAACACACCCACTAGTATTCTCCTTTATGGCTAATTCTACTATGGCTATACTATATGGCTAATATCTACCGATTTAGCCCTAAAACACCTTTACTTTTTTTTGCAATTAGGACCACCAGGGTTTCTATTGGCACTATATTTACTACTTCTGAAAAATAATCAAAGAGAGTTAAAAGAAAATAAAAGGAAAAAAAAGTGCATTAAGATTGATGCGCTCTTGTTTCTCTATGTTTTCTTTGTTCTCTTCATTATGCATCATTTTGTTCTACAGTGAGTTTGAACATGTTGAACACACTCCCCGCTCCTTCATTCAGGGTCAGGAGCACAGAAAAATCAGTAGATGCATATATAGCCTCCCAGGCTTCTGAAGTACATGATGTAAGCTTTGCAACAAAGCGATAATTTGCTACTAAAGGCTTATCAACGGCACAAATCACAACATCAGGGAGGCAGATGTAGGGAAATGTCAGGATGTTCCAACAACTCAAACATCAGGGAAATTAATTGTGGGGAAAAAAGTGACAGAGAGTGAACAAAAATTGAGAAGTAGCATTAAAAGATGACATCCGAGCCAGGCTGCTGTACCACCAAGCTGCTCATCTTCTTGGCACCAGATAGAATGCTGGCTTTCATTCAACCAGGAGGCCCTTTTTTTCCTCGCTTTTTATGTTGCTTTTTGTTTTGGTTATTCACCATAAGAGTTGTGTACAACTCCTTCGCCTGCTCGCTTCGCATATTTGGAGCACACTCACTCGCCGTTCTTTATTGGATTGAAAAATGTGGCTGGTTTTTCCAAAGCCTCCGGGCCTTGAAATGCATGCAGGCTGGAATCCAAAGCCCCTAATCACAGTTAAGGGAATAGGCTGACTGGAGAGTCACGATTCATAGCAAGGAATGAAGAGAGGGAGAGTGAGAGAAGGAAGGAAGTGGTTATCATGAGAAACACTGTGTTCTTAGGCAATTGGCTAGACAGATTATGATCCAATAAGTGATTAATAACAGTGACACTATTGCTGTGATTATAAATAAATAGGATTTGATTGAAGGGGTGTCTTGTGTATCCTTCAGTTTGAGCATGTTCTCGCCGAGCACGTTTCAATGAGTGCATGTGTTTGCGTGAGCATAAGTGTCAATGTGTTTGACAAACCTATAGAAATTGAATGTGTGAGGTGTGTGTGAAGTATCTGTATGCACAGTGAGTGTGTGTTTGTGGCCTGCCACTCCAGTACACCTCAAGCTGTTCAGCTGTCGTCAAGCTCGCTCAGCAAGAAGCCAGCTGCTCCATCTGGTCAACCCACCCCTCCTCTGTCTTCTCTAGAGACGCGGTGTGTATGAGTGTGAGTTGTCTGTGTGTGTGTGTTTAAGTGTGCATGAGCATGGTTTTTACGATCACGTGCGCTAATGTAAATATCCACACATGCACAATTGTGTGTACATTATCTGTGTTATGCAATGTGCCTGAGTACATACTACATATCCACTTATCCCTTGTACACATGCATACACAACAGCTTAACAGGTACTGTAAAATTAATCAGTATTCTATTACCCTTTCATCCCTCATTTCAGCCCAGTGTTTGCTGGAGTGATAGCAGGACAGCCTCTGAGGTAAATTAGAGACAATGACACAAAATGAGAGGATGGAGAGTCAACAAGACAAAGCCCCAAACCCACCGAGGGCTCGACACACTTGTATATGATTAACACAGTGGCTCATTCCCAGCTCAGTGAAGCATTACTTGTGTGCAGCAAAAATGGGTGATAAGTATTATCGAATATATATAGAGAAATTAATGTAGGTTTTTGTAATGGCTTTAACATTAAACATTATTGAGCATTTAAACTTCCATCCATTATCTTAACCGCTTTTCCTCTTAAGGGTCATGCACAGTGCAAAGAGGCAGGCTTGAGGAGGAAAAAGAGTGAGAGAGAGAGAGAAACAAAAGAGAGCCAGGGACACAACAGGGGCAGACAAACATTCAAACTAGTGTGGATCATGTTTTCCTCCAAGATTATGATCATTATGATGATGACGTTATGACACAATTATCTCATCCTCTAGAGGCTGCCAAAATGCCAAAATATATAAAAGTAGGGGGCTTTTGTTGCTAGTTTCATTCACCTACAGCCAATTAAGGCTTTTAAAAGCACAGTGCATAACTTTATTAATGGAATGACAGCATCAGATAGGATCCTCATTATTTTAGAGGTGATAAACAATAAAGTTCAGGCCGTTATTTCACATAAATAAATAATGTTTGGAGTTTTGCAATAAAATTTCATTTAGTGGATCCTCTGTGCTTCAGAGATTAAATGGAGTCATGAACTAAGTGTATGGAGAGTGTGTGTGTGTTTGTCACTAACAAGATCCCTCGAGGCTGCCTCAGTCACCTGGGCGCTGCAGCACAGCTCGTAGCCAGGTCGACTCATGAATGAACCCAGAGCAACAACAGAAATATCCAGCATTTTCCACCAGAGTGACAGAGGATGTGTGATTGTGTGGCTGAATGTGTGTGTGTATGAGAGAGAGACTGGCAGGCTACTTCTGAGCAGTAGTGCAGCTGGATGCCATCTCCCTGCACCATGGAAATGTGAACCAGCTGCCCCTTCTTCCCTCATCATCTGCAGCAAATAATACAGGAGCTATTGTGCCCTCCAATACACACAAACACACATACACACGCACACAAACTTAAACTCAAACTTTTAAATTTCTCCCTCGCCCTTTTGATTTACTTCCTCCTTCAGGCCACTCCACTCTCACCCTTGCTGTTCACTTGGTGTCTGGTAGCTCTGTCCTGGGCAAGCTTGTCTGGTGCACAGAAAGCAACGTATTACTGCACATTGCTGTTTGTTGGTGACCATGTTCACCCATATAACACAATGTGCAGTTGCATGCATTCAGTAACGTCAGCTCACACATTCCTTAAACAGCAATTAAGATTTTATTGTTGGTATATATTGCATGCCACTAATTGCTATGGGTTCTCTCATCCCACAATGTCTCCTTCTTGAACAAAGCAGATTAGTGGATGTAAGTAGGTGAATACAGCTTTTAATTACAGTGAGCAGAGGAAAGAACAGGCTAGGACTGGGAAGGAATTTACTGATTACTACTGTCAGCCCCAAAGAAACAGAAAATATACTCAACATAACTAATACCTACTTGGAAGAGTAGTCAAATTTATATACTACTGTTTTAGCTGTTGTTTTCTTGTGCCTTATTTGTGGCATTAAACAAATATTTATTAGCTCATGATCAAATTTTGTGTGAATATTTGCTGCAGCTTTTGATGTAAACAGCAGAGTGTCTTTGCCTCAAAGCAACTGGGAAAGCAACCAATCATGTGATATTTTAAATGAATTATGTTTTATTCATAGTTTCATGAAAAACTGGTTAATGTATTTCATTTTCTCTAATAGGGATATGGTTAATATATCGATATGGTTAGGTTTTGCAGTAACACAGAAAGTACATCTCATCTTTTTTATGTCATGTGTTCTCTTCTGTTTTTCCTATGAGTGTTGTCATTCAATGTCCTCTCCTCCTCCTCTCCTGCTCAGCGTGCCCTCTCTTAATTCCTTTGACAATCACTTGTTTTCTTTAGTTTTTCCAAACTTCCTCTGCTACTCTCTAACCATCCTTCTCTCCCCCCCAGCTCATCTTAACATCAGTCATCTGCCTGCTTTTTTTTTTTGTTTGTTTTACTTCTTTCCCTCAATCCGCACCCTGTCTGCCAGGCTTTCCCTCCTCTCGAGCAGAGGAACATAAGAAAATAACATAGTGACTGAACTTCACACAGCAGTGCTAACAGTGTAATGGTCAGAACAGACATACACATAGTCGCATATTTCTGCCTAGGTAAGACACAACTACAAACATCTAAATTTTAGTTAGATACACCACAGAAACAAAGACACACATGCAAAGGCAGCAAACAACTGACAACAAACTTTCTTCCATAAACACATTTTGGTGCCAGGGAGGTATCTACCTCATCACCAGGGAGGAAAGCCTGTTGTTTGGCCCAACAGAGTAATGAGTAGGTGGGGAGGGTGGGGAGGGTGGAGACAGTGTAGAGATGGAGAGCGATCAAATGACACCCTGACATTTGAGCCTGAAACAAACGAATCGATCATGATTAAATTATTCATCTGTCTGTTTACAATGGAAATGGAACGGTTTGAGGGAAATGGGATGGAGTGTTATAAAGACACTGTGAAGGAGAGTAAAAAAGACAAAGTGGAAAGCTGATAACAGTTCTGATTCGAAGTTTCTGCAGTAATGATATAACGTGGTATTGGGTAGAGTTTGCAGCAACCATATCCACTTTAAGGTGGTTCTTATCCCCTGTGCTGTCACAACAATATTCTTCTCACATTCTTCTAAATATGTTTCAGTTGTATTCAATAATGAATTTGTACAGTATCCTTCTAGTTTGCAGTGTTTCGCCTCCTAGGTTATCATTTCAGCTAATGTTGCCTTCAACATCAACAACTTTCACTGGCATCAGAAATTTAAGAGAAAACAGAGAAGTAAAAGCTGACCAGCAACAGCTCTAACAGGCTCCACATGGAATCTATATTAGCATGGCCCCAACATGTAGACACATTTTTGAGGCAGCACACGTCAGCTACAGCATTGCCTGGAGCACAGCTAGATGTAGAGAGACTCTACAGCTTAACCCACGACTATAAAACTCCTTCAACTGCCCTAAGGAAAGATATTCAATTCACTGTTACATAAAAAGTAGAAAATCAGCTAAATGTCACATTTCGAGTTTCGGCAACTTTGAATTTTTCACAGTTTTCTGAGATTTCATACACATTATTTGATCAATGGTAGATCAATTGAGAAAAGAAATCTACAGATTAACATTAATAATGGACTGAACTGATTTATAATAACCAGAACTGTTGTTAATTATTCTTTTGCTGCTCAACTACTGTATGAAGCAAGTTCATCATCATACTTTTTTTTTCACTAAATGGAACCACACACACACACAGACACAGAAAAAAAAATGTACATTATGCCTTGTAACCCTCACAGCCCCTCCATTTTTCCAGAAACTCAATATGGCTGCTGCCTCACTCCCTCCCAGTCTTCTGCATTCCACAGATAGAATAGATGGCCCTGCTTAGGATGACATTTTAATGAGTGTGTGTGGGAGAGAGGTTCTAAGAGGGTGACGATAGAAGGGCGCACATATGCACAGACGCATGAAGGTACACAAAGAAAAGTACACACTGATACAAAGAGTTACTGTGCACAAGTGTCACAAGCGCACACACATATTTGAATGCATACAGAGACAAACACACATGAATACAAAGTGCTATTATGTGCATATGCACATTAGCAGACACACACAGACATCCAAGCCTTCTATCACGTACAGCCAATCCTTGACATAGAGGAAAGGGCTTTATCCTCAATGACATGAGTCTCCTCCACAGTATTTAACAATCACTGCTAACAACTTGCCAGTGCTTACAGGGTTTATTCAGTATCTCTATATTGACATGTCTGCAGTTAACTATATGTTTAACTCAGGGCTGGTAAAACTCCAGGACTTCCAACAGGAAGTCAGTGTGTACTTACTGAAGATTTAATGATGACAAGGTTATCTTGTCTTGTTGCTTAGATAAAAGTATCCCCTTTCTGCTCCACCGGAAAGTCACTTTTAAAAATATTTATCATATGTCATATAAAATTTTTTATTACACATTAAGTCTATTGTTCAGTTGCTTTGAGTTACATTACTTCACTGACTGAATTCAAGTTTATTCACCTCAAGTTCCCAATTTACTGCTTTTTTTCAAAGTACTTTGCAAACCTTTGTTATTACTATAAACTTTGTCACATTTAATAATAATAATGACATACCAAGCATGCACACTGTAGAATTCTTTTTAAATGTAAACAGATTAATAGATTCATGGACAGATGTGTTGACACAGAATTTCTTAAAGTGTATCCACAGATAGTTAACCCCAGCCATGGCAGATTATATTAACCTTTTAGAAGAAGCGTTTGCATTTGGGAGAAAGAGAAACGGGCGAAAGAGAGAGAGAGAGAGAGAGAGAGAGAGAGAGAGAGAGAGAGAGCTAGCACTGCAGTATAGCTGGTGGCTTGAATTAATGAGATTGTAGGTATCTGCATGGCTGCACATTCTGACTCGGCTTTGGATGAGGACAGAGGGAGAGAGAAAGAGAGAAGAAATGGGGAGTGGGGAGGTCAGGCCAAGCAAAGAGGGTAAAACACACACACATTAATGCTGAAAGCCTCTCTTCTTCAGCTACACAGTAATAACCTTCAATTAACCTTCCTCCTGAACCTTCCTCCAGAGAGTGTGAGTAGCCTGGATGAGCGTGTGTGATTGTGCATATGTGATGACATATTCTTACTCTGTGTGTGTGTGTGTGTGTGTCTGTGTGTGTGTGTGTGACCGAGCACTCACTAACATGCATCTGCTTTCGCTCAGCTGGAAATCAATTTTAACTAATCCCGCCCCCCCGATCAGTACGCATCTGAGCCGCATTGAAATTCAAAACACTCAAAACACACAATTCTTTATTACTTTTGTGCTGCTGACCTTTGGACAAGCAGCTAAATAACTGGACACACGTGGAAATACTATGAGACCAGCAGCACGTGGCTTCAAAGGCATTTAATATTGACTGTATTCTGTCTTTTGTTTCTTTAGATAACCATCAACTCTTACTCTGTGCAACACTAGGCTTTGCAGCATGAGATGAGTTTCCTTCACATAATCTCATTCAATATTCTAGACTTTTTACAGACCTTGATTTCGTGACTAGATTTAATGATTCGGTTACTTCTGACTGTGATGTCTCCCGACAAGCAGCACATTTATCACTTTCCCTCATAAATATGAAGCTTACGCTACACTACAGCTGATATCATAGTATAAGTATCAACTACTGACGACATCCTTTGAATATCAACATTTTGGTGCTACAACACAATTACTGACAATTTAGAGGAACCCCTTTAAGCATGCATACAAACAACGTCATTAACTTAAAGTATATTATGAGCTGAAGCTAAAATTACCAACATGGTAATATTATCCACTTCTAGTTATCACCACCATCCTGTGATTAATAGAAAAGTTTTAACATCACATTTTTTTTCTTTGGTGTGAAAAATATCCATTTTATAGGCGCAACACAACACTGGAAAAATCCAACAATGGCACCAGCCATCAAAAAGTTATAAAGCTTCAATCCTAAGCTCTTACCGTCACTGCCAACTGATTTCAGCTGAAAATAACTAACAACGAACACAACAGCAGAACAGGTCAGCGTAGTGGGTAGTGTAAAAGTGCTGATTTGCGAATGCTAATTTGAATGTTTTCTCTGTGTTGTCCAAAGCAAATAAGGAAAGGGAAGGATCATTTTAAAAAACTCCTTCCCCATCTGCTCGTGGGATGAATATCATATCCACTGAGGCAGAGTGAAGGAAGGAGGGGAAGGTGTTAGATGAAAAGAGAAAACTGCAAATGAGGTTGTTTTTTTTTTCAATAAAAGATTCTGCCTGTTGCTGCTACTCTTTGCTTTTTCATTACCCAAGGTTGTGACTAAAAATAGCAAGTTCTAGCCTGTTAGTGTATGTGTGTGTGGGTACACGTCTTTCTAAATCTTATTTCTCTGTGAGGACGTTTTGACTCATCCTTACAACTTCAATGGGCAACTGAAGAATTAGGATTATGCTAGGGGTTGTATTTAGTTGTTATGGTTAAAGTTGGGGTAGGGGGCTACGAAAGGCTTTATGCCAGTGAGTGTCTTAACAACTTTAGAAAACCAACATGTGTGTGTGTGTGTGTGCGCTACCACAGTTGCTCAGAGGGAGGGTTGAATCACAGCTGATGAGGGCCATATAAACAGAGAACATCTGTGAGAGCCTATTCATACTGTAAAATTATAGTAGACTATAGTGTGTGTGTGTGTGTGTGTGTGTGTGTGTGTGTGTGTGTGTGTGTGTGTGTGTGTGCACAAGTCTCTCTCGGGCTGTGTTCACACAGACTGTTACTCTGCTTGGAATAAAATGGAGAAGTTTGCTGTAAGGACCTCGAGGGGCGGTTTTCTAAAGTGATGCAGCGTTGTTTGAACCTGATTTCACTTTTTTGCCAATTTTTTCTGTGATATAACACAACTTTATCTGGCAAGGTGCTATATTGGCCAAACACACATGAGCATTCCAGCATTCCTGGTGCATTCTTTATATCATAAACACACAATATTTCTTCACTTTACCCCAAAATCATCACAGTGAACAGTTATTGGTGTGATGACCTCCCAAAGTTCGTAATCCTTTTCGTAAGTATAGCGTATAGTGTCTCCTAAGTTTTAAAACACAAAAATTCTCAAACTGAATTTGTGAGAACACATTCCATTGCCTCACTTTAACACAAAAAAACTTTAATGCAAAGCATCTATCGGTGTGAATACAGCTCGACTCTCTCTGTCTCTGTTAGAACAAACCATGTTCACCCATCCCCCTCGTTCTACATTCCACCAGATTACTTTAGGGCCCCTCAATGACTTCCTGACTGCTCCCCTCGTTTTCTCTCACACACACTCAAAAATGTACTAAATATACACACATACTGACTGTGCAATTTGTGTATTTATAGAAAAGCAGCAATAGTGGGCAACGTGATACTCTCGGTATGTACACATACTCATTAGACTGTATCTACACTGTTCTTGTAAGTATTTGTTGGAAGTTATATGTATGTTATTACACTTGGCATACATTACACGTGTGCTAAGATTTAGAGCATTTAGAGGTATGCAGTTGTGTTCAATCAGATGATGGGGAACATGCAGCGACTTGTACGTGTATACTTGACTTGTGGTCAACCATCAAGAGGTTTACACCAAGAAATAGTGTACAACACAGTGTTCTGCCAGCACTGGCTGACCCATGTGGCATCATCTACACCAAATCAAGGATAATATCCTGTGTCATAACATGGGCTTTTGTCTGTGTCTGAGTATGTGTGCCAGAAAGTGTGTTGGTAGTAACTATAAATGGGTCAATGTCTTACACCTGCTTGAACTAAAACCTTATTTTTTAATTTCATACACGATGCAGTTTTATGTAATTCTGCGGTTATACAGTACACAACTTGAGGCTATGTTTGCATTGTGACCAGAAATTAACCACTGACAGCTGTCAGATAATAATATGTCAAATGTGGGTTGGACACTTATTCAGCAGACTTAAAAGGGGTATTAGATACAGACAGGAGGGATATAATTTGTTGTAACAGACTGGAGATAGTTAGCCATATGCACATGAGACTCTGTGTAAGTGTGTCTGGAGGGGAGAAGAGCTAGCCTCTCTGTTACTTTGTTGGAGGTTAATCCAGGCAGGGGGTCTTGAATAGCATCCAAACAAGAAGCCACACAGACACACACACACACACACACACACAGTGCATAAAAGAATAAAGAGAGCAGAGGAGATAATCTGTAGTTTTATAGTATAACCTGCTCAATTCAGTTTTTATCGTGGCTTTGGTTAGCGATGTATTTAACTATTTGAAAAAGGTTATCTTCTTTATTTTTTTCAGTGGATCTAAAAATGTATCTGAGTTCAGAGAAGAAAAAGTGAGATGTAGGGAGGAGAAAGAGGCTACTATTAGAGATCTTTTGACATATATGGAAATCTTTTTTGGCATGTTTGTCAAATTCAACATAAAATTCACACTGTAACAGAGAGAGATAGATGAAAACTGACACAGACGCCATGGAAGGATCAACACAAGCACAGCAATTTCATATCTACCAACGATACTTTGGTCTTTGCCTCAATCTCTCTCTGAATAAAACATTCATGAGAAGCTGACAATTTATAGAAAAGACAACCAATATTTTACCTCAACTGGCACCACTCAACAACCACTTCACAAGGTAAAGGAATGATAGCTACACTATGGAAATCAGTAACAAGGACATACGTGCTACAGGTAACCTTTCCCTCCAGCACTGAAAATGGATTGGAATAAGTCTATGTCAGACCTTGAAAATCTAAAGAAAAGAACAGAAAATGCCCTGTAGTCCTCAGCCCAAATCATCTGCAACGCTGGTTCTCAGTTAAAGCTGCATGTAAAAAAAAATCTATTTCAGAATTATGAAATTATGCCAAAGGTTATAGCAATAACCATACTTTTCACTGTAGCACTGATGCAAAATTCCCTGACTTTTCCATTAACTTGCACAGTAAGTTGGCATACTGTATTCACCTAGAAACTGGATCGTTACTGTTATTTACATTCGTTTAATTAAAAAAAAAAGTTTCAGTACATTCAGACAGATAGCGTGAACCAAATTGGAAAATGCACAGAGACAGAAAAAGTATGAGAACCATCAAATGTGAGTAAGACATAGATGTGGAAATGTCACTGAGCCTCTTTGAACAGCGCAAAAATGTTGCAGATGCCCTTTAAGTTATCAAATCTTTTTAGGAATGATAAGACAGCAGCAAGTGAACTCGGAGGGGAAATCACAAAACTCAGAGAGCTTTGAGCCATTTTTTATTTACATATAAACTCCGGACAATGTTGGGAAAATCACGTCTGGACATTGTGTTGAGTTGTACATTCACAAATGTAGCATATAGTGGGAGTCTGTACTCGTCAGAGGCATTCTCACATTGATGTGCCCACTACATGTGCCTGTGGGCCAGATGCTCCAAACTCTCTGCACAGCTCCATAGCTCATCTCCAATTTTATAGGAAACCATCTCCACCACACCTCCCACATGCTGCAGAGTTGCTATTGCACCCTTTTATAAAGTCACACAATGAAAGTTTTTTTTTCTTTTTTGCTTGATGCTCTCTTTGATACGAGAAGTTTAATTGGCACTGGATTCAGCAACTGCAGCTTCAACATGTGACTGAGAGTTTAGCTGGTAGGAAGCCAGGCTGTCAGTAAGGTGAGCATTATTTTGTTAAGTGTAACCTAAATGCATTCTTTTTACTATTAAGTAAAAAGAGCTCCATCCATGAAAGACAGAGCGAATGATGGGGGAGGGCAAAAGAGATGGATAGAAAAGAGAGAGTGAACGAGGGAGCTCTCTGACAGAGGAATGCAAAAGGGAAAATAAAGCTGAGGAGAAGAAAAACAAAAAGCGGAGCAGGAGACAGACAGAGGGAGGGAAAGAAAATCAATACCTTGCCTTAAAAAGAGGCCTACACCAAAGGTGCAATTATGCTAAATGTGTTTTGTTTACACGGCAGCAGGCTATGGAAATTTCACAACTGGGGGGGGGGGTGGAGGGTGGTGCGTAGCCAAATTAAAACATTGTGACTCCAGGGTATAAAAACTCCAAAAAAATGTATCCAGTGCATGCTATCCTCCCTCACATTTCCTGGCACTGTTTTAGGAACACAAGATGGCATTAAGGACAACAAAGGCCTCTACATGAAAGCAGCTTTTCTCTTCACGACCCTTTAAGCTGTTATTGGTCCAAAATATAACTTCATTTCTCTGTGGAAGAGCCCGTTTTGCTTCACATGGTCCAATCATGGCTCTTTCACTTCAAAAAACCTGGTAGAGTGGTGCTGGTGCTAACACAATGTTATTCTACAGTATTTTATTAAATGTGTCCATAGGCTGTTTTTTCAAAGGGTAAGACACAAGTTTGCATGTTAAGTGTAACAGAATAGACAGCTCTGGTTTGAGATGAGCAACAGTAACTCTAGGATGGAGATTTAGCAAGAGAATCAACCCCAATCTGCTCCAGTGGAGTGTTCGGTGCTCCATTATCTCAGAATGCTGTGAAGTGTTTATATCCAGAGTTGCTATTCTTTTTGGTTAACATATTCTGATGTAACTATTCTTTTATGTCCCCTTGTGAAGACTTGGAAAATGCATTTTCTTTTGGGAAAAAAGTGCATCTATGCATCTAACAGGCAGCTCCTGGGAGGCAATGTGTGGAACTGGATAAGTGTGACAGTGCTTAAAAACAGTCAATTTCCTCTGCACACAAATCTCCCTAGGTAAATAAAAGAAATAGAGACAGAAGCCTTTCACAATACCACAGCCCATGGGGACAGTTATAGTAATAGCTGTCTGACTGTAAGTAGCTGTGAAGCAACTAAATGTACAGATTGCTTTACATTATGGATTTGAATGTCCCCAAGTTTAGACATCCACAGATCAAAATAGAACAAAAGACCTTGCTTCACATCTTGCTTCCGTCTGGCTCCAGTCTTGACTCACCCTGGCTTACAGACCAAAGAAATCTGGATGTTTTAAGATCTAGTGGTTCAAGTGTCAGTGCAACAGCTGGGGTACCAAAACCAAATAACAACATGGCCACATGAAGGGTTGTAGTGGCATTCCATGCTACAAGGCTCTGGACCACTGCAGGCTTTCAGAGACGTACTATGTTAAAGGCATAAGGGGCAAAGGTGTGAATATAACAAGGTTGACTTCATAAATGCAGCAACACCAAAGAACAGCAACATTCTTGTGACAAACAACCCAGAAATTGTCAACAGCTGTTTGCACTGAATGTCTTCATTGAGGTTCCATCTTCTTCTCAAAGACATCAACAGCAATGTCACAATGTTAATCCAATCAACAGCCGTCTCTGAGGGACTGACTTGTTTGACAGTGTAAAGTCCCCGTTTGTCAAAACTGCAGCCTGCTGTGAAATCAGAGCTGACGTGTGAAGGACAAGATGACAGCATCAGGTGACAGTGACTGCTAGTCTGCCATTATGGATTGTCAATTCTGGGAGTGATATGAGCAGTGAGGATGTGCAGACTACATTACCCATCATGCCCAACTTGCTAGGAACAACCACAGTCCAATTTGAAAAAGTAAAGAGAGGGGTGAAAGAGCGTGGTGGTGGCGGCACATCATGTCGACTGAAAGCTGTGCTGACATTCGCTGACAGGAATGCAGAAACAAAAGTTAATATTAAGAGGTGTCGTGTGATTTCTTGTGGCGTACCAGTTGATGATTCGAGCACTGCTAAAACATTAAAGCAGAGGAGAAGATAATTCACCTGGTGTCAACAACACTGCAACCTGGCCTGACATCATCCCAGAACATGATAAAAAAAAAACATGTCCTGATACTGCAGCATGTTGCCATGTTTACTTGAGAGAAGAGTTCAAAGAGAACCAAACAGACCCATAATAGTCCAAATGCAAGCACTGAAGTGCAGACAGGGAGAAATAAAATCATCAGTTGATATTTCCATATGTGACTTTCAGCACATTTTAACCCACCACAGGTATCTTCTAAAGGCAGCTGCTGCACTTGAGTAAGCACTAAGGGGGGTGTCGGGGTAAGGACTAGTGGATATAATACATTAGTCCTGAAATGAGGGGGAAGACTTTGTCATTGAAGTGGGAAGATTACAGCAGTACAGCTTTTAACTCACATTGTTTCACATCCATCAGGAGTGAGGCAGGAGAATGAATGACATAACCACTGGAATAAAAAGGGGGGGAATGTTGGGGGGTGGGAGCTTCTCTTGTGGGGTATCTGCCCGTGTCCTTCCAATGCCTTTGCTCCCCTGCTCTGCAATATGCTGACATGCTAATATGAGAGAGGTACACAGTTGCCTACAGGCAAAGTGGAGCATCATTAAAATCTGATGATGACCACATCAAACGACAAGGTCAAAATATTACATCCAACAAACTGGCAGCACTTATCTTTTTTTGGTAAAATGCTCAGTATCAATGTAATAATGCTTCCTTCACTTTTCACTTTTCCTCCCCTTTCTCTCTCACACTTTCTAATTTTCGTCCACTCTCGTTTCTCGCTCACATGCTTCCTTCTCTCTTGTTTTCATGCACTCTATTCCACCCTTTCCAGTCTTCGCCTTGACAGGGCTGGCAGCCTTGGTCTCAAAGGAATCCTTGCATCTAACCCCTCCCCCCTTCCCTCCTACTCCCTGCCTCCATCTCTCTCTCTCCTTCATTCCTGATACAAAAAGAGCCTGCCTGTAGAGCCCACACGAGAGTGCGCACGAATACACACACACACACACACGCTGCATTCTTCTCCCTCCCTTCATCCCTTCCTGTCTCAGTGGCCAGCGTTGTACACCAACGCCACCCATGCCAGCAGGTCAAGTGCATGCAATCACCTCAGCTAACAACCTTCACAGACTTAGATCAAACAAGATCAAGTCCGGGTAAAAATATCTTACACATTTGCCTGCTATTCAAAGCCAAAGTGCAAATTTGCTTCATGGAGTACACTGAATGCTGCTGGACAAGGATTGATATTACTGAAAACAACTTGTGTGGATTAGATTCTATCTGCAGAGTCAAAAGTGAAGAAAAGAAGATTTCAAATTGTGTTCTCTCTTACGTGGTTGGTGAAGGACAAAGTGTCCTACTGTTTGTTATTCAAGAGTCAATTACAGGATTGTTAGCCTAGCAGATAAACTGAAGCCAAGAGGGCTACAGGCCAATGTCACCTTTGGAATAAGATTTGTGTGATATGTGCAACTGCTTGTGCTTGGTAGTGGAAGGTGAAAATGGGGATGGACTGTGGAGGAATAACATGCACCAAAGTGCAGGAAGCTGATAGTTCGCCCTCACTCTCTAATCCCAAAGATGAAGATGGCACAATTCTCCATTGTTCACCATTCATGTTTGGCACCACACTGCCCAGCCAAACACACACGCACAGGGTTGCAGCTGTGAATTGTACACACAATTTTACATGCACAGACTGTTGCTGTTGCAAATTATGAGACGATCACAAACTAAAAGGACACATGCAGACAGTCAAGTATGTGTTAAATTTGTAAGAATGCACACACAGACAAGCAATGTTGCTGCAGGTAGTGGACAGGAAACTCTCATCTGCTTACAAGCATGTGCCGGTGGTAGCTTCAGCATCATTTAGACCAGTGTTTCTCAATGTATCCCCACAGGGACAACAAACGTAAATACAGGAAGTAGATCCTGTGTGGGGATTACTGCATGTTTCTGTTATATGGGAGAAACAATCACACCATTTATGTTAATGTGGGTCAGTCGTTCACCTGGTGCTTGTTTATTACTCTATGTCACTTTTACAATTATCTGACCAGATGTCCGTGTCTCACGACTTCACGTTTGCCCGCAATTCACCCTGAAGCAAGTTTTGGGTGCATAAACGAAATAAATTTAAATCTACACATAGTCCACTGCTGTCAAATCATACGATTTATAGCTTTTGCCCTGTTTTGGTTTGGTTTCGTTCAAAAGCATTGAGATGATGTAGGGGGGCGTTCATTCCAAAAAGGTTGCGAAACACTGATGTAGAGGTTTCAATTAGAATCACAACAAATAAATAACAGAGCAGGCAAATAACCACTGCACAAACACAACTGAACTCGCACGCACACAGGCAAAAGCTGATTCATAATATGCCAGCTATTTCCTCTGTGCATGCCTTTAATCTCATTGACATCAAAGTCATTAGCACACAGGACATTGTGTTGTAACAGGTACATATTCCATTTTCATAGACTTGGAATGTGAATTTACAGCAGATGTGGTGACTTTGGTAACTTTTTCAGCAAGTCTGCCAACTTTGACTAGTGGAGAGTCTTACTCACACAGACACCAAATGCCCCATTTAACCATAAACCTCAGGGGCGAAACCTGTTTAACCAAGACACTACACGCAGCTTACGCACTCTGGATTTCATCTCGTTAACAAAAGCAAAGCCTCTGACCACTTCCATCTGCAGGCCTCTTTACATAGATATGGACAAGATCACACAGAGTTATGTGCAAGCTGTCAGGAGCACACAAACACGCTCACACCCATACACGAAGATTGAGTCATCTTGGGTTACCGATACTGAAAAAGTCTTCCCCAGACCTGTTTTATGTGCTGTAAATTCTACACAAAGGAGAGGGGGGGATCAGTACATTTTGTGTGAAATTCCTGCTTTGAAGTGAGTGACGCACTTGAAGTGAAAGAAAATAGCTGACTTCAAAGAATGGCCCAGGTTCCTCAAGATTCCTCCTGGCTCCTTTTTATAAACATACTATGTTCAACTCTACTCTGCCTGAGAGGCTTAAGGTTGGCTGTCAGTGTGCAAGAGGCAATTTAGTAAAGTTGCTGCTCTTGAAATTTCATCCAAATACGTAAAGTCATTGCTTGGCACAGGGGGAAAAAATATCACCTTCTCACCTCTCTCAGCACACCACACTATAATACATCATAACCCTAAGGGTAAGAAAATATGTTACATTGTGAAAATGATCCACCACTTCATACTTGATTGATTGTGTTTGAGATCTAAGAATTCCATTTTCTTATTTCGGGCAAATTTCAATGTAAGGCACTCTAGATCAGCATATATGCCATATACCTAAAATTATAATTGAAACATGTCAGCTATAAAAAAGCAAAAGTTGAAGAAGGCCACAAAGTTTCTCAAACAAATCCCACTCTAAATGAAACTGTCAATCCACAGAGATAAAAAACATGGCAAACATAAACAACAAATTGCATTCCAGGTGGTATCTAATATCCTCAGTCCCTTTTTAATACTTAGATTTAAATATAGAATATTTCTATGAAACAAGCGAGACAGAGTTTCTGTCTGCACTAAAACCAGAATGCTCTTCGTGACACATGCCATTCCCATGCACTTCTCCCAAGAGTATCAGCCAAACAAGACCCCTCTGTGATTTACAATGGAGGGGTCCATTTCATTATTAACTGCCTAGGTTCACAGCCTTGGGACCATTACCTCCACACGGGGGTAGATGCCACAGGCAGCAGTTGGTCTGTCCATGTAGTAAAACAACACATTGTAAAAATGATAGATAAGGTATGTAGATGGAGGCTCCAGGCAAACTCAGAGTCCTTGGTGTTCCAAACACCTTGATAAACATTGCTAACTATTTGAAAAAACAGTCATTTAATATGCTGATTTTTAAGAACTGTTTAAGTATGACATACAATATAAAATCTGTCATTTGCTGCATATGTATCTAAAACATTTTCTAATACAAAGAATGCATCCATTTTTAGATTCTGGGAGTCTAGGTGGCACATTCTACCTGGTATGCAATAGAAAAAGACAACACACAACATTGGTACCATATTACATTTAGGTTCAAACACTGCAAGAAGCACTTCAGCACAAGCAGTGCTGTGCAAACGAGGTAACTAAAACCCAGTTATGTGGGCAGATAAATTATCTAGTTGGCTGGACGAGTGGTTCTAGCCTGGCCAGTTAGGCACATCTCCTCTGGCATCAAATCCTTTCTGAGTCCTGGCACAGGCCTCACCCATGGCAGTTGGCAAGCGCGGTAACGGCCATCTTAGTGATTGCAGAATTGGGAGAACCCCTGTGCATCTAAAAGTCAGTTTGGATATAGTTTAAAGACCCACTAAACCCCAATCTGCTCCTTCCTATTTTAGGCCTTATGGTACATCCCTGGAGGGCACTGGTTCAAATTCATTAGTGCTCCTTTATCTCCATGAAAATGGGAGACCCTCTGTTCATCATCTACCTCCTGTTTCTAAGCTGCAGTCTCCATTTCCCTCTTGCCAACACCCCACCCCCCATCTCTCTTCTCTCTTACTACTTCCAACTCTTACTCTCTCACTGTCCTTTCTGATTACATTGTTTCTGCTTCTCACTCGTCTTCCACTACACTAATCCAAGGGCAAGTATGGTGCAACTATGACCAGCAACCCCTGTTTTCATGCCAGACCAGCTTTTGTCTTCCCTTCTGGCCCTTGTGTTTTTATCCCTAACTCCACCCTGTTGAGACTACAGATTGGGGGCTGTAAAATGACAAATGTCACAGGGGCTGTCTTAAGGGGGAGGGTGGATTTATCTCCACACGTCTACCCACCCATCCCTCTGACAAAAAAGGCTGAATCACAGCAGTGGACAGAGAGCATTGCAGCCAGGTTTAGAAACGTTAGCTCTGTGGTCAATTTTTTGTTTGTAAGAGGTACGTTTATGTAGAATAACTTATTATGAGCATGCAAATACCGCAGATGCTGCTTTTTACTCATGAACACTCACTTAGAATTGCTGGGATCAAACACTGAAATACTTTGATTCATTCATTTCGTTGTACTTGTTACAATGACAATAAAGATATTCTTATCACCACTTAACCTGTTTGTCTGAGAAACAAGAATTTCAACTGAATTATACAGCTCATTTTGCAATGGTATTTAGTTTAGTCAAGTAGGACTCTCTCTATGCTTTTTGATATTATTCCTGTTGTCTTCATGTAGGTATATGTGATATCTCACAGTCTCTAAAGTGCATTTCTCTTCTAGTTCCCACTTGGTGGCATCAGGCTACAAGCATAATCAGAGCAGTGGTGACTCCAAGCTTCAACACTATCTGTGTCAACACTATCTCCCCAGATCAACAGCAAATAGACACAGTCTGATAACAACCTTATTTTCCTTAAAAAAAATCCACCTACTTTACTCTTACTCTGCTTGCCCATTTCCCTCTTTCACTGGATTAACAGGTGACTTCTCATATTTACATACTGGAGGACTTTAAACAACACTTTGAAAATGTTAGTAGTTGATGAATAGAATTTGGTTTTGCAAAGATGATTAAAACTATATAATTTAAAGACACTCTCTGAAAGGGGAAATTATTCCTATGTGCTGTTTAATTGGATTTATTTTTATTGGCGAGAATAATTAACTTATAAGACTGTTGAGAGAATGTCAAACATGCCCAGATGAGTGCATGAACATGGTATACTGATTTAACTGGGTAACAATGACACTCTCACAGCAGGGGGTTGATGAGTCTCCAAAATAACCCTGCTGACATGTTCTGAAAAACTGTCTGTGGAGACATCAAAATCAGCTGCCCTATTGTCTACTGACCAGCTGGTCAAACAACTGCTATATCAGTCACCATTTAAATTACAAAACTTGAAATGTGTCTATATCTTGGATCTAAACATTGACAATGAATATTCCTATAGTTCATAATTAGCTACTCTTCTCTTTCCTGTCATCAACCAGTACAAATCTCTACAGAAATACCACTAATAAAAAGTAGTTTAGTGTCCAAGGCAATCTGTGCCCAGAACAAAATTTCAGATTTTAAAAAATACAATCTTCTAAAGCATTATTATGCCATGGATTTGACCCATAAACAAAAGAGGGAAAGCAGCAGGGGGGGGGTACCCTCCCTGCATCTGGTAGTGCTAATCTCCCCAACCATGGCTGATATCTCTGATTGCTGTTGTCATTCTTACACCAGTCCCCATCACCTTTATGTCAGAATTATCTTCGCTGACAGTGAGACTCAAGGGTTAATCAGGTGACAGCCACTGTCGGTGCTAAAGTCCATTTGCAATTGCTCTGATTACATATATTCTTCTTCTGCTTTAGACTATCTAGAACTCAGAAAATGCAAAAAGAAAAAAACAATCTGGAGAAAAAAAATCTGTGTGGATTGAGGTCTTATTTGCAGGGCATTTGCAGTATGATGTATACACACAACCAGATATTGCACAGCAGCCTTTTATGTGTATTTTCATCCCCAAAAAACAAATGTCAGAGAACCGACTACATCTTTAATTTCTCAAAAAAAGGAGCCCACTCTGCTTCACATCAACTGGAATACAGTGGAGATTAACTGTCTCCATTTACATACAAATGTCACCTTCTATCTTTTCAGGGATTGGGGAAGGTTTTACCCTCTCCATCGTGATGCGCTTGACAAACCTTTTTTTCCCTCACTGTGTGACAAACTTGTGATGCACAGTGAGAAAGTGAGAGGAAACTCAATGCATTTTGCCCCTGGTGCCTTCTTTCTGTATTGTTTCTCTTTTACGCGCGACTGATATGCTGTAATTTGTGTCTCCAGACTGGAGTACATAAGCTTTGTTTCCATTTCACTGAAAGATGAAGCAGTGTGCGGGGTAAAAAGGCATTCAGGGTGCCCAAGTTAATTACTGAGGAGGCCTTGTGAATGAGCTTTTCAATGGTGGGGTTTTGTTGTGGTGGGGGAATCATTAATACAAAACAGATTATTACAGTGGGCCAGTGCGTAAACAAAGGCGGTAAAATTACAATAACACCAAAAAATGATGTGACCAACGAGTACCTTGTAGTAAGGGAGATGATAGTGTCATCTGCATATAAAACAACCATCGATTACTCAAAAAGTCTAACCAGGTAATGCTGCTTATATTCCTAAAGATGCACAAGCAGCCATTTTCTGCCCCACAAAGTGAATCCACACCATCTCTCATAAACCAGGACGCGTATCCCCTGATGCATAGGGATGAACAATCAGCCTGACAGGCAGGTAGTTACTCCTTCTTAACCCCAGCTAACGGTGAGTGATGCAACAGAACAGCAGGCCTCCTCCCATTCCTCCGTCTCCCATTTCCTTCTCTCAGAGTCTCCTCTCATCTCTGCACCCTTCCTCTCACTCTTCTCCCAAGGCTCCTATTTCTTGCACACTCCCTCTCTTCATTATTCTCTTTCCTCTCTTTATCCTCTCTATCTCATTTCTGTACTCCTATTCACTGGCTCCCTCTCTTTCACCCTCTCGATATCTTTCCTACCCAGAGGCCCATGTTTCCTTGCTTGCATTACACACAATTACTTCCATCCATCAATTATATGCCTACTCCTTTTTAGCTTACCCACTTCCCTTTCTCTGCTCTATAACAACAACCCCCACTATCCTGCATGTACATCTTTCTTTGCGACCCCCATGCCTCACCTCCCACCCCTTGGGGCAGCTGAGTGTACCTCCCCACGCTCTTGTCCTCCTTCCCCTTCTTCCCTTTTCTCTTCCCTCAAAGCTCACCCCTCCTGTAGCTGTCTCTCATACCAGATGTCCCTAAAGTTTGGGTGAGGGTTTTCATGTGTAGAGAGGGCCGGAACAAAAGGACAGGGTGGTGGGCTGGAGGAAAGGGAATGGGTGTGTGTGGGGGGGATAATCAGAATGGGCTAAGCAATCTTGCCGTAGGCTTTCTGTGTGCACACAATAAGTACCATCAGATTTGTACCATCAGTTTTTGGCACACACATATACACACAAAGGCATTCACCTCTCTTAAGAAAAACCATTTCACACTGAAGCAATTACCTGTGAAACTCCATGTTTTCTGTGAATCAGAATTGGTTACTGAACTGTTACTATGATAGTTTGAGGATTTTATGAAGGTCAGACACTCCTATGTATGAAAATGTTACTATGTGCTTCCACTTCATTGTAACTACTTACATTACTTATTTATACAGAACTTGTGGGCACATGTGACCTTAAATTCAACTTTGTTTTCATGACAGATGCTGGATATTCTTTTCTGAATCTAGAGTCACATTAACATTTTGTAAACTGAATAAATAAATAGGGTGCAACTTGGGTCATGTGGAAAAGCTGCCAAACTGCTCTCAAATACAGAACAGTAAGCAAACAAGTACCACTTGTTTGTTGTATGGCATCTGCAGTTGGAAGACCTTGTGAATTATGATGGCAAAAGGAAACAGCACTATCAGAAATAAATCTCAGTTCTGACTTTGCAGAAAGGGGCAGTGTACCTGCTGGACGCCCTATTTATTCAGTTAACTAAGAACCGGTCATATTGATAATTTAATATTATCATGTTGAACTGACAGGAAACTGATCAAAACTTAAAGAAGACACACCGTTGCTGATGCACAGAATGGCTAATCATGGTTAACATACTAACATGCTTACATGCTCAAATTGTGTGCACAAATCTTTGGAAACTATTCCACTCTAATGCATTCTACTTCACAAATACACACTTCATACAGATGGTTCAACAGGCTGGTGTTGACCATCTAAAAGACTGCAAGAACAGCACTGCCACCTGTTTGAAACCTTGAGGCGTGAGAATTGGGGTCCTTACCCCTACACCACCACACCCACGTGTCTGTGACCTCACAGGGGTCAAACTGCCACAACGCAGGGAAGCCATTCCTACCAGACCTATTTTACAAAGAGGAGGAGGCAGATGCCCCAAGGGGAAACTCTGTGCTTCAATCTGTGGGAGGCCAGCTGGTAATCACACTTAACATAGGAACAGCCCAACAGCAAGCATCAAGAGACGCCCAGTGGAGATGCAGACAGCCAGACAGGACCAGACTCGCCCATTTGATTCTTGTCCTCGACTGAGTGTTAATTACTTCCCACCATGAAACACCAGTCCACATTAACTCCAAAACCACAAAGGGGACAGGATCAGGGCCAGAGAAAAAGGAGAGTGAATGGTTGTTTGTGTGTTTAGAATACTTTCCTCTCTGGCTTTAACAAACTAAGCACTATATTTGTTCAAGTGTGTTATATCTTGGGGGAGGCAGACTAGAGTGAATAAGGGAGTAGCAGACATCAACAGAAGGTCTGCGCCTGCTTATTGTCAAAAGCAGATTATTGTCATTTCATCAGAAGGAGCTGGTGCAAATCATTTTAGTAAAGCCTGGAGGTACCATGGGAATAGATAGTAGGTTGGGGAGGTGACAGTGTGTTGATGTATCTTCCACGGCTTTACCAAATATTCTAGCAGGGATTAGTGTGTTTATGTGTATGAAGCATTACCTTCACTTTGGCACAAAATAACTTAGGGGGGTCATATTATGCTTTTCATGTTCTGATGTTAAATATATACTTTTATGAAGTTGGGTACCCATGTTACACATAGTCAAAGGACTAAAGCTTGAAGTAGATTTTACTTTGGCAAATATGCTTCATTCTCAAGAGTTTCTCCTAAATGCTAAACCATCTGACATCAGTCGTTGAAGAACTTCATAACTGACCATCTGTTCCTACACACT
>JAUBNQ010000020.1:16313869-16324030 GCA_032353495.1 Ctenopoma kingsleyae
TTTTCTAACTTAAAAATCATATAGTCTTGTATAGTGGAGCCCCAGAAAAAAATATAAACCCTAAATTATGCAAAACCTGGCCACTTTAATGCCTGTAAATTCTCTGCTTAAGACTCCATATCCAGTTGCCACATCTGGGGGGCACTTCAACAAAAAACCAACCAAATCAAAAAGAAAAATGTCTGGATCGAGTCAGGATCTGCACAAGCACAACGTAGATAAATTGTGGAACAACGTCTACCTTTATGAGGTAGAAATACAAATAATAAAAAAAAAAATTTAATGGCCTAACACGGAAGAAGCCTGACTGTCAGCAAACATGCAAGGTGGACTTTAACTCAGCCAGCAATGGATCAATCCTGCTGAGTTCACTGCCTTGTCCTTTCTGGTCCATGAAGCTCAACCTGCTTCATTTGTTCCCAAACCATTGCTGGCTTGATCTTGAGTGCTAACATTTTAAGTTCAGGGAAGTCTGTGTGCAAATATGTCTTCTGGGTGCTGCTATGAGGGTTATGGCCATTTCTCACCTCCAACAAAGTCTGCTGAGGACAGAGATACCTATTTTAGACCCAAGGCAACCAGCAGGGGAGTTTCAGTGAGAGGTCAATAATTCCTCTGCCAGCCACCAGTCTCATGTTTCTCCCCCTATGACCAGAGTGAAAATGTAGGTCTGTAGAGTAAAAAGGACACATTGGCCTCTGGAAGTTTAACCTTGATGATGTTTTAAATTGTTATGACTTGTGTTCTGGTTTTCCTCTTTGACTGATGGCAATTTCCTGGTGCATGCAGGACAGTGGCCCTCAAAGACCACGATGGGGCACCTCTGCTCTAATCCATGTAATGGTTAGTAACATGAACTACTAAATGAACCAGAAAAATAAAAACCTCTAACCATCACTCCTGGCTTACTCTAATTTATAGTGCTCAGGCACAACACAAGATGAGTTGGGTTTTGATAATGCCAGAATGTGAAGGTAAACAAAAACTGGAGGAGGGCAGAAGTGTTTCTGGGTATATCCAAAAAAACTGACTTGTTTCCAAAATTCAAAAACACATATTCACTGTATCTGCAATCTTATGTGACAGACAAATGCAGAGAACGAGGAGCTGGGAAATATGTCCTATGGACCTGTGCTTAATTCAACAAAGAACAAAACTAATCAGACATCAGAAGCAGAAAGATGAGCAGCCATTAAGCAGTTAAATTTTGTTGCTCTACACTCATATCGTAATAGCAACACTGACTCTCAAACATAAAGGGATTTTTCAGGCTTAACTGTGTGATAATTGTCCAGTAACATAATTGGAGAAACTCTACCATTCATAAGATGGAGTTTTCTACCCAAGGTTCAATCCTATTCTATTTCTGTTGAACTGTCAGATCTAGGGACAAGTGTACTGTTTACTTCTTACTGTAATTATTATTGTTTTTAGACAAGTGTTAAGGGTTGTAATTTGTATGATCTTTCCAGTGTGTGCATGTGGACTGTTATTTTATAAACCTGTCACATGTTACTTCCATTAAGTGTTTCCCCAACCTAGGTATGTAGCTATAAAAGAAATATGAATGACAATAGATGGCTAATCCACAAATCAAAGAGTAGAGGAGGGAACACTTTTCAGAGATACACTGCCTCCTATTTTCACAGCCAGACTAATTGCACCTCGTGTCGCTGGAAGAGCACTGATTTAGCACTCGGAGCAAATTAAAATGAATAAACACAATTAGCTGTGAGTGCAACAGCGCCGCTGCGCAGCGAACATTTCTCTATTTCTCTCTGCAACCATAGTCACTTCAAAACAGCTGTTATTAACTGTGTGGTTGCATCAAGGGCAATGTGACTAATTGCAAAGCACTTGATGCCACCAAAATGCTCCAAATTTAGATCTGAATGAAATGAATATGGCGCAGGGTGGTAAAAAAAATGAGCGCAAGTGTGGAATTGTAGGCCTAAAAGCTTTGAACAAACGGCTAGGCATATCTATACAGTAAATGGCTTGTTTGTTAATTAATGTTTTAGTCTCATAAAGACTGTTAAACATTTTATACCCTTTAGGGGGACAATGGCATCGATTAAAGTAGAAAAGCAGAGGAGTAGTAATTGAAACATTTTAAAATTCCAAAAAATATAAAATTATTTCATTAGAGTATCTCTGCAAATGGCAGAGATGAAATGGAAAAGAAATGTTTCTCGGTTTGTCAGTTTCAGTGCAGCATATGGAAAATCTCTAACAGCAGAACGCTCTTAAAGTATCAAGAGATCTGTTTGCTTTGCCTCTATAAAATCTATTACCACCCAGTAGCCCAAAGCACAAACACAACATGAAACAGTAGGAAAGTTGACAACTTCTGAACTCCTTTAAATACTGTAAGTAAAATACACAACTTTGAATAGCTTGCAGTCTGTCAGGCCTGTGGCAATCTAGAATCTCCCTCTCTTCTCAGCTTTGATCTCGTCAAAAATAGAGAGAATACACCCTACTGTTGAGGTGGGGGAAATAAAAGAAAACAGCTCAGAAAATAATAATTGAAAAGGAAATGAATTTCAAACCCCGAGGAGGACACATCTCCAAGACCTCCATACTTGGGGGAAAAACATCATATCATATCCGGGGCACAATTCAATTAGCTTTTCTCCGAAGTCTACAGAAAGAAGCTCCAGGGAGAAATCAAAAGTTTTGTCCAATAAAAGAAGTTTTCAAGGATGTAATGCCTTCACTGCCCCCTCATCCCCCACTATTCATTACCACTGTTTACAAGTTTGCCACTCACAAATGCATCGATCTGCATGTTCTACAGACAAATAAATAAATAAGTAAAATTGAGTAAAACACCTTGCTGATGCTGCTGTCAAAGACATGCTGGTCACGCTTTGCAGACTGTGCCTGGCAGCTTATCCTTGGCATTTTCAATTCCTTTTGTCTTTCTTGCCCACTTATATGACAGTGATCAGGGGTGATAAATTGTTCAATTAAAGCCTCATTAAGAATCCAGAATGCACAGCCTCTTGGTATATGTGTTGTCCAATTACTCTGAAGGACAAGACTCTTACTTGCTACTGACAATCAACATGTGACTCTCATCATAAGACAAATGAGTTTATTTATACAAGCTAGCAGGCTGATTGAATACTGGAATGCAAGACTGATGAGCTGGAGTTACAAAATAGGTAAAACGTGAATTTCCATTACAAATGGAAACATTTAGAATAAGCCAGTATACATCTTCGTTTTAGTATAATACAACACTATCCATATTTATTCCCGGCCAGGTTGGAAAATATTGACGAAGAAAAATAAATAATACTAATCAGGTAACTATTCCTCATCCTGCATCCCTACGTCTCTGTGCAGTAAACATTTTGCAGCTGCTTTTCTGAGGCTGATCATGACCTCTGAACTCTCTTAATTTCAAGATATTCCTATGTTATTTTTATTGAAGTCAGAAACAAAAAACAACAGTGTTTGAACTAGTCTGTTCAGCAACACACAGTAAATGAAATGCATCGCTAATCTTTTTTTGGCTTGCAGTTGCTGTTGGGGTGGGAGGATGGAGGGGGTAGCGGGGTGTAACTTGCCTGGGGAAGATTTAGCCTTAAATGTTCTGATAAAATTAAGACCCATTACAATTCAGATTGGACTCACTTGACTTACTGTAGCCTGCCTTTAACAAAGAAGAAGAAGGAGAGGGGGGAAAAAAGCAGAACCATAGCCTGGGGCTGTATCTAAACTTTCCAACACAATCAGACAAAAGTTACTTCTCAAGGCAGAAGACTACCCTTAAAAAAAATGAAGCAATGTTAAAATATTAAAAAGGATATTGAAATAACTTGCAGGCACTCTTGTAATACATGGATAACAAAAGAACTCCAATTATGATAATCAAAACACAAAGCTTATTACTACATATTACAGAAACGTAGTAGTTTTGTATTTACTATATGTGATGTAGCACAATATAATATCATTTCTATTATCATTAGTTGTTTCCTATTTCAAGCAATGCATAGCACTACCATTTCTAATTAATGTTTACACATCACATCAGATGAATATGCACACCAAATATATATGGAATTTTTTTAAATGCCAAACAATGTGAGTATTTGGGGCAAAATCTCACCAGACTGAGAAATCAGAGTTTGATTTGTCTCTATTGGGGGTCCGGCATGACAAAGTTTGTAAATGGCTGCTTTAAGGCAGATTCGTGGTAAAACCGTTTTGTGCAATCTTGATTCCTTAGCAAATACATATAAAAAGAGGGTAAATAAGTTAAAACACAAAAGTAATACCTTTTCTTCCCCAGTACACTGAGGTGTGCTCGCATTAGCGAGACACCCCGTAAATCAAACCAAACGGTCCACCATGACAAAAGTTGAGAAGAGAATATTTTCCCGACAATGGCAGCAATCTCATTTAGCTGACAATATATTTAACGTGTCCGCTGCACTTTGATCAAGCGTTTCAGTTTAGAAGAAGAAAAGTTTCATGCACTTACTTTGACGACGTGAGAAAACGGATTTCTGAGGCTACCCCCTACTTGGCTTACGAGGGGCAGTTTTTAAAATCCGTATTCTTTTGGCTGAGCACTCGCGCTTCCTCAGAAAAACTGTTACTTTGCATCCCCGACAGCAGAAAAAAACAGTATTCCACCTTCTCCAAGGGAAGTCACTTGTTAACGGAGGGAGCGAGGATAATAAAACCCCATTATTCCCCGTGCGTGTGTATTCCAGGTCCCCAGAATCAGACGCTCCGAACCAGAATCTGAGCCGTGAAAGAAAAATAAAATAAGAGTATATTAATCCGTGCGCGACACCGCCGCGCGCGGATCTTCAAATGTTGCCTGTATCTCTTTATTGGTGACGCTCGTTATCTCCGCGTCCCAGGTTTGGATTCCTTTCTTCCAAGCCCACCTCGCACTGACTGGGGGGTGGGGAGACAGGAGGCAGGAGTCACATACCCCCTTATTCCCTCCTTCTATAGCGGGGAAAAAATACGGAGCCCTGTGCTGCGTTCAATGCCGCCTCATAAATTTTGGCTCTCGCGTTCTCTTGAATCGTAAATCCTACTACTTGGTGCGTTCAGCCACGTTTAGTCGGAAATCAAAACATAATGTGTCTTGTAGCGCAACGACATACTGTGACTGGTCTTTTGTTTTTATAAATCCTTGCTGCTGTGGCAGAATGAAGTGAAAAATATACAGTGGTGCACAGAGGGAACTGAACTGATATTTTACTGAGAATGTTTGTAAGGCTATAAGTCTTTTTTTATGTCTTGTTAATCACTTGTGTATAAGACTAACCGAACATGAAGCAGGTTTGCAAATAAAAACATTGTGACTGTGACAATATGTCAACACCTGTGTTTCCCCACTCACTGACCACTGTTAATATCCAGCAGTTGTTTTACAAACATAACTTGTAGCTAAAAATATGACTGCTGCAAAAAATAGTGGAAGAAGTGCAATATTTGCATATAATGCATGAGGCAAGTAAATGAAGTTAACAAAATAAGGATAAGATTCATGAGGAATTGTTCGCTGCTCTGTTGGATATTACAATATTATTCTGTGTGACATGATCACAATTAGAAAATGACTCAGCTCTAATTATTTAATAAATATGTATTTCTTTTCAGTGGCCATTGTTCCATAAGGGGTTCTGTTTGTCCTTGTTCTTAATACATTTAATTTTTTTTTTAAATAATTAAATGAGCATAAATTGTTTTAATTGCAGTGATAATAAAATTACATTTTTAATCTCACTTTTTGTGCTACAAAAAAACAAGAGCAAAACATCCATCCATCCATTTTCCTAACCGCTTGTCCTCATAAGGGTCGCGGGGGGTGCTGGAGCCTATCCCAGCTGTCAAGAACAAAACAATGAACTTTAATAAAAGCAAGTCTTGCTCTAGTGATCAGTCATATGCCAAAATAAAGAAAACAATTTTCAAAAGATTTGTGTGAAAGATTTTATTCTTCCCCATACGTCTTTCATTTAAGGAGGGATCTGAACGCGAGTTCACCCAATCACACTGGCTTTGAGCTGACAAAGCTATTCTCATTGGCTTGCAGGATTTGAATTTGAATTGAGGCAGCTGGCATCTACTTTGTCCAGCAGGGAGGTGAGACACCAACTACTAGAGACACATCAATCAACTGACCCACAGTCAGTTACTGCCAGGCAGCACTGAGACAGCTTTCTTTGCTTTTTGGAGATTATATTCTAATCTAATATCCATCTCGGGCAGTAGCGAAAGTGATATATTCTGGGAATTACATACATGCCACTGAAAAAATAAAATAAAACTTGTCCTCTAGCATAGCTACAACTGCTCAGCAGAAAAATACTGCTACATCACCTTCCTGGAGTGTTAAGGATGATGGAGAATTGAAGGAAATGAGACTGAATTAGCCGTTCATTGGAAGGGAGCTACAGTTTGTGAGGAACAGTGCATCAAATGAAAGGCCTCTCCTGCCCAGTCGGAGAAAAAGTAGCAATATATTCTGCGTGAACTTTTCAAGCTATGCATGCAGTAATGGATGGGAACAGGCACGTTTAAAAAGGCCCATCTTTGCTGTGTCTTGGCAGAAAGCCATCCTGAGCCACAAGCAATCCTCCACTGCCCTCTCTCTGCTCTTTGTTTAAAACCCAGCGTGACATGTAACACAGAAGTGTAAAGGGGTGTGAGGGGTGACATAATCAATTTAGGTGGTGAGGGAAAAACATGCGTTTATGTTACGTAGATTTCTCCCTTGGCCTCTTATTCACACTACAGCTCCTTATTTAATCAAGCCGGTAAATCTTAGCAGCAACCAAGAGCTCTCACCACCATTCCCCTGGTGGCGTGAGCCTTAACATGGTAAATTTCACTCGGGTAGGGAAATGCGCTCAGTGGCCGAGGCTAGTGCTTTGGAAGGATAAAAAGAGCACTTACTGCCTGACATGTGCAATCCATAACGGAATAATGAGACTCCTCCACACTAGGAGCTCTCTTCCCCTGCTCTCCCTCTCCACTTTTTGTTTTCCTTGTGAGTGTTCATAAATGCCATGTAAAGTCAGAGAGCAGAAGATGTGGCAAGTGCTCGAGGAAAAGACTTTAATCATTCCTGAATCGTGTAACAACATGTACCTTGCAAAGATGCTCCAAACGACCAGTAAACCTTGTTGAAACTATTGGCCTCTTTCTGTCAGCTGTTATGCTTCCAAGTGAAGGGTGATCCTCTCCTAACTGTCTCCTTATCACAGTTGTCTAACAGGAAACACTAATAAGGAAGAATTTGGGGTAAGTGCATACTTCTTTTTCAATATGTTTCAATATGTAGCCAATTTTAAATGACTTGGAGACATGAAACTCACTCAGCATGAAGATATTGTGAATAGCCATATGCACAAAAGAGAAAAATACAACTTAAACTGCAACTTTTCTTTCCTTATTGCTTATTTCCTTAATCCTTTCCTTGTTGTCTGATTGTTTTCTTCTTTGAATTTATAAACATCAAGTACTGTGCAAACATTTTAGGCTACTATTGTTGGTCACTAGATTAGTTTTTTAGCAGTGCTGTGATGTCCATATATGTTTATTTCTTAGTTTTCTTAGTACATTAGAACAACTAGAAACACAAAAAAGTGGTTTCTTGGCTGCTATCCTTTCTTGATCAGTTTTCTTTGAGCTACAACAGGATCATCTTGCCATCCAGATGAAGCTCAGATGCTGAGTTAGGTCCTTGCTGGACTCCTTCTAGTGTCTCAAAGAAGAAACTCTGAGATCATCAGATTTTGACAGGTCTCCTATTTAGTCTCCTATCTTAGTTTTGACATGACAATATCAATATAAACTATGTGTTTAATGTAATTTTGCAAGCAAGTGCCCTTTATCATATTGCAATCGCAAATTGCAATATTGATCTCAATAATCGCAATATGACTTTTTTCCCAAATCATGCAGCCCTAATAAAAATGTTTTGCTTTATAGTTTTTCCCAATAAAAAAGCCCTAAAACATACAGTATGTAATTAGCTTTTTTCATGCAAATATATCAAATATCAAGCATTTTGGAAATGTTGCCATCAATCATCCATTTATAGAAGTGGAGTGTTTAGCTTAAAAACCAACAAAAAACAGAATGTAAAAAAGGCTTAATCACTCCTTTTTGTTTTTGTCCAGATCATAATTTTAGGCCTCATTGCAATGATACCTTGTCCTCTGTCCTGCTTTTAACTCCATAGGAGATTGTTAAAAAAAAAAAGAGAGAGAGAGAGAGGATGTTACATCTTTCCTTATTGTCTCACTGCTTCCTTCTGTTCATCTATGTCACCCCTAGGGGTTGAGGCACAATCACCTCCAATAGCAGCGGGCCATCGCTCACTCTGTCCCTGGAGGCGACAGCCCACTTACTGCCAGTTCGCTCTCAAATAGAGGACATTTCATCACCCCACCGAAAACACAATTAAAAACACGCACACGCATCAGTCGGCAGCCCTCGAGAGCCACCCCCGTCACAAGTTTAGTTACTGTGAGGCTGCCCCACCCTCTTGGATATTTATTCTTCCTGTGACTGAGTGTTTGTCTGTAAGTTACATTGGGAATCACTATGTAGTGTGATTGTAGAGAAAGTGGACCAGCAGTCAGTGCTCACTGCTCTTCTGTCTGAGAGGCATTTGCTGCCTTTGATGGACACATAGCTTCAACATTTAGCGGATAAGTGACTGTGTTCTGGACTAGAGTCAGGATTTTCTCCCTAAAAGCCAAAATGGGGGATAGATGTTTGCTTTACACATACACATAATGCACACACATAACACACACACACACACACATCAGGCAGGAACAGAGGCAGACTGACGGCTATTAGAGTGCAATGATGCGCCCTCTTATCTCCCACCAAGAGATCTACAAATAGCTTGAGAGAGATTATGAATTCATTACCTTGATACAGAAGTGAGCGCTGCGATAGATGGGAACTGGGGAATGACAATGGGAGCCCGGTGGGTCTACTGGGAGGAGAAGTGATGAGAATTGCAATAAATTACATGCTACTGGCAGGCAATAAATCTGTCAACTCTCTCTGCATTTTTAGGAATTACTAGGTTCATCAGATGTCCTGTTACATGTAGCGCATTTACCTGTGAAACACAAATCCATGTTTGTGTTACATTTGAAATCAGGCATCATGGGGTTCACTGACTTGCTGAGCGTCACTTCAACACAGAAGCGTGTGGATAGTTGCAACAGGCCACCATCACATGTTGTGTTTAGTGTTTAATCAACAGCTATTGAAACTATTTGTCTGTACATTGCAGCTCAATGCTGACATTAACTGGAATGTTTAAATGACTCGGAATGCATCTTGTGTGATATTAGTCTCACTTAACCAATGTAACAATGGCCAACAGTAGAGAAAATATCAGATCAAAGCCTAAACTATAATGTTGTTTGTTTGTACAATGCACAAGAATCAATATACCCATCTTGGAGAGCTTTTCTGTTACCTAACACGCTCACTCTTGCCTGTCTTTCTCCTTCATCTCTCGTGCATTTCTTTTAACCGGCTCACTCTCGATATGGCTTTCTCTCTGAGAGTGTTTTCCCTCCAGCTCTGTTGAACCTAGCTGACATTTGGATGCAGGTGAAAGAGTGCAGCTAAATAAACCAAAGAATTTCAGAGCAAGCAAAAGGAAAGAAAGAGACAAAGACGCAGACCAGAAGGGAACATTTCATATGACTGTGTCCTATGAATCCTGTTAAACTGACAAACGTTTTAAATGGTGCTTACGGCTCCTTGTACAGTACATTTTATTTTCTATGTTGGCATTACTGGACTGAACAGATGCTATTTTATGTGTGAATGTTGTAAACAAAAAAAGATTATGTTCACCACTGGTGTGTATTGTGTGAGGTTAGATGCTGATGCTGATGTTCCTCTGTGAACTGATTGATCATCTGTAAGAATATGCAGGGCCTGATTTACTAATATCCCAAATAGTGAGTACTAAATTGCGTATGCAAGCATGAAAATTCTTTGGTTTGGTTTGGAGGTTTTCCAGGTGATATACCACAAAAAAGTAACGTAATTGACAAGAGATGCAAACATGGTGGAGGTGATTGTATTTAAATGAGGGTTGTGCATGTTTTACTGCTGTCTGTCATGGGGAGTTTGTGA
>JAUBNQ010000020.1:16351989-16370261 GCA_032353495.1 Ctenopoma kingsleyae
ATTTTAATACAACCATAATGCAAAACAAAATGTCTTCTTGCAAGACAGTAAACTTAAACTGACGGGAGCTGAAACTGTATAATTAAAAGACTCAAAGGCCTTGTCAAGATTATACAAGCTATAATGAGTTGTTTTAGAACTGCTAGTACAGTAGGTATATAGAGAAGAACAAAATAAATGCAAAGTACATTATTTTGAATGACATAAAACACTATTTCCAATTAAAATCATACTTTGAAGTACACAGTGTACGTACATAATCTGACACATTTATGCAGCAGAGTTAGGGGTGTGCTGTGTTGGCTGAGTTGAAAAAGGGTTGTAGTTGTGGATGAAATATACCCCTCTGGAGTGGTTCAGAAAAATTGATTGATTGATCAACCTTGGAACTGTTTTAGGAACAGTACAAATCAATATGATGACATTTCAAGACTCACCATAGGATTAAAAGAACTTATTAAAACTAAGTTTCTTTTCATGATCCATTCAATAGAAATAACTTATCGCTTCACAAAACCTATTGTAACCGACATTTTTACGTCCATGAAGTAAACTAAGGAAAAACTCTTAAGAATTTAAGTGTAAATGCCACATTTAATGAATTTTGCTCCTAACCTCAGTGCAACGCGCTCATTATTTCTTCCACAAAGCACTAGATCACCTGTCAATCAAACAGTCTGAGTGCTACTTTGACATCCGTCGGCTGAATTTTCTCTTCCAGTCACCGTTGATATTTACTTATAAGAAACTGTTACAGATTTTTGCTTCAACAAAGGCAACGTTTAGGGCATGTTTTGATCTGGCATTAAGTGTGACAGATCAGAACGAGTAATGGAAAAATATAAAAGGTACCCAAGCTGGAGTTGTTTTTAAGACGATTTTGTCTGTTACTCTGTCCCAGTCTGGGTGGGGTTCCACTGGCCCAAGGCCCCGGTCTATCAGTCAGACTGATGTATAGGTCCACAGGATACAAATGAAACCTGTCACAACAAGGGTAATGATGTCAGAGTCACTATAGCTCACCGCTGGAGTAGCAGAGGGAGGGAGATGACGGGCTGGCAGGCTGTAGAGGAATGAGGATGGTTAAGGAAAGGAGGGAGAAGGAGAGTGAGTTGAAAGTAAGGGTGGAAGGCAAGAGAAAGAGTAGATGAGACAAAACGGAAGAAAATGAGAACAGCAGCATGGGAGCAGGAAAACAAGAGAAAGAGGTGATGAAGATGAAGAAGAAGATTAACAAAAAAGAAGATGGGTCATTGTTTAGTACAAAGTCTCTCACAGCTTCTATTACATCCTTAATAAACCAACAGTGGTAGACGTGGCTGTAACCAAGTAGCTGAAAGTTAAAGAAACATAACTCATAGAATAGTGTTGAGCCAGTTTTTTTTTTTCCTGAAGTCTTGGGAGCAAGAAGGGAGCACGTGAGGATGCTTTGTAACCTGTGTTGCCCATTGAGGAGGAGCTGACGTGGACAGGATTTTAAAATGGCCTGTGTCCCGTCTTGGTCTCATTTTCTGTCGCCTCAACCTTTCTCTGTCTCTCTCTCATCCTCCATTATCATTGACATCATCCATTCCATTGCGCTCTCTCTACTGTCTCACCCCACCCGCAGTCATACACACACTGGCTGCATCCTCCCTGCCTTTGTCTCTCTTGCAATCTCTCTCCATCTCAAGACGTGGTCACTAATGGATTGAAAGTCTTGAGGAAGTAGCAACAGTCATTTAAAGATTAATGTCAAGCCTGATATTCTGAAGGGCAGTCAGCCCAGCCTTTGTGTGTGTTTGTGTATGTGTGTGTCCAGTGGAGGACATGCACATATCATCCCTGTAAAGATGCCCTCTTCATTATCACCCATTAGGCAAAGACTGAGAGAGAGAAATCAAAAGAAGGTTAGATGGCTGCCCCATACAGGTACATATCATGACTTGTCACTTTGTTCTCAATATCATCTTCTAGATAGCCATTAAAACAAAAGACTCCATCTATTAACATACCTCATTTGAGCATACAGTGACTGAATTTGCTCTTCAGTCTGAAATATGCATCTGAGCTGAAACAGGCTCCTGTTTAATTTAGCCTTAAAGCTACACTAGGTCTGTTTTGTGTTTAATTTTTGTATTTTATTTTTTAAAACACTGTAAATGTGTTCAAGTGTGCTGAAATTATTTTCTGGTAGGAAATCTTATCCATAAGCAGGAAGTGACACCACCAGTGAATGGGCACTCAAAAACAGAGAGAGTTAGACTGATCGAATGTCTGTCTCCAACCCAACAACCACTAAGAAGAGGAAATTCATGTATTCTTAGTTCAGTTGTCTTTATGACTTTACCATGGATCAGTAGGAAAATGTTTAAAAAGCAAGTCGAACTACTTTAACATGATTTAATACTTGGTATTTCAAGTTAGACATTTTGGCAAAAGCTGTGAGGAAATGTATTTTGTTTCCAGTAAAACTGTAATTCTTCTGTCTATCCATAGAACAATCCATCCATTATCTAAACTTCTGATCCTGGGATTGGAGGCACTTAGGCAGACACATGGTACACTTGTACAAATTGCTAAATAGACACACAAACAAAGCTCCCCTTTCAATCAATGTCTTTGGACTAACAGAGGAAACACACAAAGATATGAAAAAAACACGCAAACCAGTCCCCTTTCTCACTTAGCGTGTCTGGAAAAGGTGAACCCCCAATGTAAGCAGGCATGACCACAGTTTAGGATGAAATATCAAACACAATATCTGGCAAAAGTAAGCATTTCTTACATCTCCTGCGGTAAAAGAGTAAGAGTATAAACTAGCAAGGTGGACTTGCAGTTGGAAGTCTCATAACTGGCACATCACATTTCATTTATAGAACAGCCAAAACATCC
This sequence comes from Ctenopoma kingsleyae, assembly GCA_032353495.1. NCBI lineage: Eukaryota > Metazoa > Chordata > Actinopteri > Anabantiformes > Anabantidae > Ctenopoma > Ctenopoma kingsleyae. The sequence continues at coordinate 16,354,864 of JAUBNQ010000020.1, forward strand.
TTGAGCCAGATACTGAACCCGTGGCTGCTTGCTCAATTCAAATCCTTCTGAATAATAACAGCTGAGACAACAAAGCTCTGTTATGCTGCAAGAACATGGCGATATATCAATTTGCAACCCTCAATAACAACCTTTCAACCTTTTGAATTTTTTCTATTTTAGATTGATCTTGATCTAACAGGCTTGGGCAATTTAACACTGAATATGACACAAACACAAAACTGAAATAATACTTAGAAATTCAATTGGTTGGATAAAAAAAATTACAGAACAAATCAAATAAAATGCATCACTCTTTATATAGGCAGTCAAAAGGAAGATCATTTGTGATGTCTTGCAACAACTTTAGATAAATCAATAGCAGAAAAGCTTATTGCTGTTCTCTCAAGCAACTCATCATTCCAGTTCTTTCTGCAGTAATGTTGAACAGCAAAGTAGTCTGAGGGGCAGACACTGAAAAATATACTGTACACAAACAGCTGATATGATAATAGCACACAGATACCCAAACATAAATATACTATATCTACAAGCACACAAAACTCTCTGTGCCATCGTCCAAATGCTCTTCAAGAACACATGCCCTACACACACCCTTGACTGAGAAACTGTCCCTCAAAATATCTGCGCTCATCCCTGCTGCAGAGAAAGACGCTTTGAACAATGGCGGTGTGTGTTTCTGTGAAGGCAGTGAAAGCAGCATCCCGAGCTAAATATTTAATGGCCCTGGTGGTTATAATCGCTTTTAAGAACAATAGGTGAAAACAAAGGGTGTCGGTGAAAAACTGCACCAGAGGTTAAAGCCACATCTCAGATGTGAAAGGACAGGTTGGTTAGAGGAGGGAGGGGAAGAGAGGAAAAAAAAGAAAAGAGAAAAAACTTCACAGAACTATAACAAATACATGACAGGAGCCTGTGTTAAGCAAAGTGGAGCTATTTTTGAAAGGTGATATGTAGGTAGAATTATATAATCTACCATGTGAAACAGGTACCAAACATTTGTTTTACTCTTGAACAGATTAGTATCTATTGTGGAGTAATTTCTTTAAAGCTTTGGAGATAACAGCCATACATATGTCTGACATCATATATACAAATCAAGCTCTATGACATTTACTTTGTGGCACTCAACATGCCCAAAAAATACATCTACCAAACAACTGTGTCACACTTACTCAAAGTGATCTACAGTTTCCCTGAACCATTTTTTTCTAAAGTACGTTTTCCATCTGTCTGTCTCCTGTCAGTCTTGTCTCCTATCGCAGGACAAAGTATGCCTGCAGTCATGGATGAGGTTCACCTGCTCATGACCACACTGAAATGGATGACAACACACAGTATTAAGGCAGGAAGATATGTTTCAGGTGGTTATCTTAACAGAGCTATGTGAAAATGTATTACTTTCATTTTCAGAGCTGGAGGGCTTGAACATAGGGAGGACATACAGAAATGTCAATCAAACAAAACTCTTCAAGCACGTCATAGCAGAGGATGTTAGAGGAAAGCTTTACACTGCAAGCAGACTATAACTCTGTAGTGTAAGATGGATGTACAGATACCCCAGTAATAAAGGATGAGTTGGTGAACTTTAGGCGTTTCACAGCTGGCCGTTATGATTTTGCTGGTTGTCAGCAGCACTGATACTAACAAGTGCGATCAGTTAGTGTTTTATTAACCATTATAAAAATGTATTATTAAACACTACACATATATCCATCCCATTACACATCTTTTGTAAATGATTATTATAACAGTCATGTGAAATACAACACACAAAATATTTGATATGGTGTCAAGATGTGTTTAAGCCTTAAGAAACAGTCTGTTATTATGGCAAACTACATATTATGATTATTTCCATGTTATTAAATACAGTTGCTGCATGTATAGTAAAATACGGTACATAAAGTACATAAACTTTTAGACTTTATCACTATGTTCATGTTTGCTTTATGTTTAGCTAATGATTTAAAAGTATTAATCACAATATAGTACTTACTGTACAAAGTGGAAATTATTTAGTATATAAAATTGTTTCCATATGTTGTACTCATTTGGAATAATTTACCAGCCCTTTGATGAACTCTCACTGTTTTCCCACACTTCAAATATGAAGTAAAGATCTAAACTAAATGATTTAGTTTAGATTTTTACTTCATATTTCACAAAACAAAGGTTTTGTTATTTTTTTAAGTTAGAGCTGAGGAGAGAGCAGACAAGGGGAGACATGCAAGGAGAGGGGAAGAAAACAAGGATATGTAAATAGCTAGACAATGGGGAAAGACAAAGGGAGAAACAATCATTGGGGAATGTGATGCTGTTGAGCCGAATGGGCAGAGAGAGCTTGAGAAAACACAAAGATGCAGTAAAAACAGAAATACAGAGAAGAGCAAGGACACCTCATGAGGCAAAAGCACAAAGAAACGAAATGATGGACAAGGAACAGGAGGGAAAAAAATCAATTCAATTGACATGAAACAGAAGCAGGCAGCCAGATAACGAGAGAGCTTTTTTTTCTAAGTGTCAATTAAAACAGCACTTCACAAAGGTATACAGGAGGAGGAGGAGGAAGAGCATGTAGTTGAGCTGAGGTGGCAGAGAGGTCGACATTACAGCTCACCCTGTCCTTCTGCTGTCCGTCTTTTTGAGTGTTTTAGAGCTCGCAGTCAGGACACTGGTGCTGCACTGAACTTTTTTTTTTTTTTTTTGGAGACTGAAAACAATGGTCTAGTCTCCTCATTAACTGTCCAGAAACGTATGGAGGAGAGGAAAAAGGATAACATGGGAAGAAAACTTCCATCTCTGGGAACACAGAACAATTAAATAATAATTGCATACTTGGAAATTAGATTAGATTAGATTAGATTAGATTAGATTAGATAGAAAAACGGGAAAATATAAAATACAGCATTTAGCAGCAGTCACACAGAGACACAGTGGCAAAAATAGTGATGGAAAAGGTTATATACAGATGAAAATTCTACATGTGTAGCACAGCATGGTAGTAATTGTAAATCAAGTAAATCAAAGTGATGAGTGGGACCATTTTGAAAAAATGGCAGTACTATTTGAGGTTTGTTAAAGGTTTGACCAATTCTTTTTGCAGGAAGTGAGGACATCTTTGCTATGTTTCTATTCCCTACAAGCAGAGCAGGTTAGGAGCAATTTAAAGGAAATTCTGTGTGTTTCTTGCTTTTCTGACTCCACAGTGGTAAAAAATGAAAGGGACATAAGTGGACATGGATAAAAAGTGGGAGAGAGCAGGAAGAAAGTACAAGGGAGGTGGACGGAGAATAAGAAGCAGGTAGGTTCACTTCTCATTAGGTAGCCTGCCACATACTACGCAACAGAGCAATGCACCTCCCAAGGACATGAATTAAACAGAGAGCCAGCTACCTCAGACGAACGCAACCCAGCCAGCACTTAGCCAGGCCTCATAAACAACCAGCTTGCATTTGTCACTTCCTCTTCACCCAACAAAGCGACAGCAGAAATAAATTACCTTTAAGTAGACCTCATTCCTCCTTCGCCTCAGGATCCTGTCCTTGCCTCACTGACTGGTTTGAGCTAACGGTGTACACTGACAGACAGCAGAAAAAGTAAAAATCAACAAGAGAAGGCCTCTGACTGGGACCTTAAGTTTGCTGTCAAAGTGGTAGCCAGCAAAAAAGTTCCTACTTCCGGCATTTACTGTAACATGGCTCCTGTGGATGGACATGTGGCATTTAGTCTTATTGAAGGACATACAATATAAAGAGTATCAGTTTCTTATTTCAGTAAACAAGCTAACAAAAAACATGAGTCCATAAAGTTTGCAGGAAGGGTAAGAGATCACTGTTTGTTTTCTACCCTGAAACCACAGCTCTGGTTAACATACAGGGTTAAGCTGCTGCACTCCATATCTCAGAAGCTCTCAGAAAATACAGGGGAAAAAAACAGCTCAAATGTCTAACATGCCAGCAATACCATGGTTTAAATATGTATCCATACATCTATCATCAGTGATCCTTTACACGTAGTACAATGTAGGTAATGAACTTCATTGGTGTGAAACAATACCATACACTGACACAATAATGACCTGTGCTCTTCTCTGATTCTTCATTGTAATCATAGCAAAACCCTGTTAGTATTCCGTTTGACTGGGGTCCTGCCATTAAAGCTGCTATTGAGCTATCCTCTGACGAAAACACAGGTTTGTTAATGTACCGAAGGCAAAACAATTACAAGAATCCTATAATCAATGCCTGTGGACAAACAGTAAATCCTTGGTGGCTGCTTCAGAGAACAACAAGTAGTGGGAAATGAGGTCCTACTAATTAAACAGAAACCTGCAGATATGCTATCGTTGGCTAATAGCTATGTCGCCACACCATTTAGCCCATCTGATTACCTCCTGACAGAGACCAATATAATGTCTTCTTTTCCTTTTTCTTACTCCGTGCTTGCTGAACTGAAGGTGGATTAACGGCTTTATTTCCTTTCAGGATTTTGAGGTTTCTTCTTTAGTTAACTGTTGCGAATCTCTGTTTGTCTTGGTATTTAAATATATGTAATATATTAATGTAAGGTAGATAAAAGATAAATGTGGATAGATTTCTACAATACACAATACATTAATGCAGAAGACATCAAACAAATTAAACAGGTACTTGAATAATGTCGTGAGGTAGGAAACTCACATCCAAATTGGTGAAATTCGACTTAAAAGGCCTGTAAGATTCCAGAGGTCACAAGGGTTAGAGGCCTTGTGAATTAAAAGGTACAGTATAACCTATCAAAATGTGCTAGACATAATCACTCAACCGTTCAGATGGAATTTCAATTCCAGTCGTATTCTAACTGATCAGAAACCTGGATTCAGCAGCAAGCGATGGGTGGAAAGCCAAATAGGGGAATTACACCAATAGGAGGAGAGTTTGAGGGTGAATGCTGGGGGAATCAGGTAAGACAAATCTCTCTGGATTTATTTGTGAGCTGCTAAGAGCAAAATAAAGACCAGGCAAACACAGAGGAGTTTGTGATACGTAGTTCTGACTGTACACTTTCAGCATGCTACAAAAGAATCATGTTACATTCAGCCCTCAAACTGTGAAAGAAATATGCCAGTGGGATGAAATAATTTTGTCAGAATAATGATGTTTCTTCTAATGTCTTGAAACAGGTGGAGTTACATAATTTATAAACTTTTCAGTAAATGGGGCTGAATTAAGTGAAACTATCTGAACTTCATCTTGGACAACATACAGGTCCAAAATGTGAGTGTAGCTGAAATAATGATCGTCTGTGCAGGCAGTCAAGCCGACATGTCTCCACTTAACACAATAGCAACCATAACTCTGCATTGATCAATAGATGTTCATGACTTGGTTTAAAATGGTCCCATCCTCCTGCTGCTGCTTCCTGTCCATCTATCCTTACTTTATTTCCAGTTATATCACCTCCCTGCACCATATATAATTCTACCTTCTTTCTTGCCATTGCTTCCTTACCTAATCTAGTTCAGTCTTACTCTGTGTTCTTCACCTAGTTCCCATATTTCTGTCTTTTAGCGTTATCTCTTACAGTATTGCTTCTCAATTTTCTCATTTCTCTTTCATCTACTATTTTTTTCATTCTCTCTCATTCCCCTTTATTCTCTCATTGTTATTTCATCACTATTGCTCCTCCATGCCCCTACAACTTGTTTCTTCATGCCACCTTTCTTCCTCTCTTCCTCTTTCCTTCATTTCTCTATGTTCCCTTTAATCAGTCCCCCACTCCATGTTCTCTCTCCATTACTGCCTTATCTTCAATTTTAGTCTTCATATTCTTTCATAAATTCCTCTCTGATCTGTTCTGTTTTAGCTTTCTCTTCCTAAGCTTCTCATTCGTTCATTAATCTCTGCCGTATGTGCTTCCTATCTTTCTCATTACTCCCTCTTCTCACTGTCGTATCTCCCTCTCTATTGCTTCTTTTTTTTTCAACTTCCTCTGTCCCACCTCAAATCTCTCTCCAACTAGTCTTCTCCTTTCTTCTGCCATTTCTCCTTTCCCACCCACAGCGTGTCCCTTGCTGTCCTGCAATCTGCAGTTCACAGGTTTCCCACGTTTCCCAGGGCACATTGTTGCATCCCAACGGAAGCTTGCGCAGCATTCTGCCATAAATAATTGAAGATGCCCCACATGGCCAGGCACACTCAGTCTAAATGGATTATTCTGAGAGAAATCAATGCTGGCCTGTGAGGGTTTTATTAGGGCCTGCAGATGAAACGTACAAGGCCACCACCAATGCTCTCCTCTCTCTGTCTTAATTCTGTCCTGCTCTAGCCTGACATCCTCCCAGCTTCTTCCTCCTCCCTGCCTGCACCTTCAACCATCCACCCACTCCCAACGACAATCCACCATACCGCATGAGAACCATGGCCGACGCCCAGCAGTACAGTTATGAATTAAACATACATGACTATTCAAAACAGCATATGAATCATTCATTCTTTATGATGCTTTTGACTATGATGCAGGGTAGCAGTAAACAGGCGAGACAGCATTTTGTTATTCCTGCTGTTGTCACGATGCATCATCCTCACAGACCCCCCACTATCATTAGCCCCTGCTCACCAGCATGGCGGGAAACATCCGGCAATACCCACTGGAGTTGTCATGGGCAAGAAAAGGGGGAGGTGAAATGCTACCGTGACCTTCAAGAGTTACAACCCTTGGGGGCGGGTGGTGGCTACAATGGCAAATAAACCTCTGCAAGCTTCTCTCCCTGAGGAGATTTACATCTGTCTCATCCACTGAGAGGTTTCCTAATTGTCTGCTTTCCGGAAAACATCCTGCCAAGCTGGCAACCACGGACAGCTTGTTAGTGATTGAGATCTGCTGGGGTCCAATGCTAAACAAAGAGAAGAATGTAAACAATTTCCCTTCATAGTTTAACTTTTAGTCAGTGCTGCAGGCTTTTGTATCTTGGAAAATCTCCTTTATTTTTTTTAATACTAGGGTAAAACTTTTAAAAATTAATTTTAACAGACCCATACAACATTGCCTCTAAACCACTTTTATTGTAATTGCTGGGATTGTCATGCCATGCTTTTTCTATTTTTAACACCAATAAGCAAAAGTAACAAGCATGAAGCAACAAGCCATCATTCAATCATATCCTTGTTTTTCTGCAATCTTTGGATGTACAATAACAGCTCAAGGCCTATACACGCTGAAAAATATCTTCAGTCACAATTATTGTAAGCCAGAGATTTTCAAAATGAGAGGCACTGGGATTAAAGGTGACATATGAAGCAAATATACTGCATGAGCCAAAAAGAAATTAACATTTCTACTTTAAAAACCCTTAGCAACCCAATTGTTGCAATTTGCTCAAAATTCAGATTATTTCCTGGGGAATAACTTGTGCAAATCTGTACCAATACATTAGACATGTGTTTGTAGAGACAGTGTGACTTACACTTTCATCAGAAATTCGTGTAACTCCCAAACATGACAGAATAATCACATTTGGCTTTTCCTTCAGTGTCTACAAAATTCTCTGATATTTGTCTTTAGATTTTTTGGTACATTCAGACAGAAATTGCTAACAGCCACTTATAACAAACTTCAGCTTCCAACTTGAGCTTCCAAAGCATTATGGGACACATAGTTCTAAATATTAGACCATGACGATCGTGCCATGCCAAAATCGAGAATGTATTGCACTGATTGCAATGATGTGTTCACCTCACCAGTGACAATGAACCATGACAAGGTTACATTTTTTCTTTCCATTATACTCACATCTTTGTGATTGCTATGACAACAACACAATCACAGCTCATAAAAAGGAAATATAACTTGAGGATTTCACATTGCTTTGGTTGGCGTTAAGACTGGCAAACACAAATTTACATTAGTTTATCTATTATATATTACGAAATTAGGCTTAAGATATTTGCAGAGACAGAGGGGCACTGAGGCTTTTATCTCTCACAAGTGAGAGATCTTCTCTCTCTTGCATTACCCCAGTGCTGCTCATCTTCTCCTTTCTTGACACATTGACGTGTCCCAGGAAAATGTGTACACATCAAAGCCATTAAAGTGTCAAGCTCCATGGTGGGCTCAAACCAGGTCAAAGTCTCCATGATGAACTTGTGAACAGTGCAGTTTTTTTGCCCTCATTCTGGCAGTCAAGACTTCCTCTAAAGAACTTATAGCTGATCCATTTGAAACCAGTTTCTCTATTTGTTGTTCTAACACTGATTCATGGATGTGTGAACCATATTCGTTGTGATTTATTGTACACTATGCTGTATATGCATTATACTAACTCTCGTTAGTCGTTTTTTAATCATTGTTCTACATTATATCTGCAATACTGGGGATTAGGTTAAAAATGTCAGTCTTTCACTGGCTTTATTTCCCTGATCAGTTACATGGATCAAAAAACAACTGATGTTTATGCATTTGCATGTGACAGAGGTCGAAGTGAGAATAGAATAAGATGGGATTTTGGGATTTCAAATTCTGCCACAGGCATGTGAAAACATGAGAGAAAAAACGGCCACTGTTTATCTGAAGGTAACAATTAACAAGCACTCTCCTGGTGATTAGACTGCCGCAGTGCACATGGGTGAAGCTGTTCATAAAGTGTGCTTATGATTAAATATTTTCATCTCTTTCTGTCTTTACTGTATTTTCTTGCTTTATGTGTTTGCATTTTCTTAAAGAACTCTACTACAGACTCACATTTATTTACATTTTGACTTCTTTAATGGCATAGCCACACTTGTATGCTTGTTGGCTTGTAATGACCCTGCAGAACATGACTTATAGTTTGTATTTGCACTAAGTGTAGACCATCTTTAACAGTGGTAGCTCTCTAGCACCACTCTCTTCACTGTCCAGCTGGTGGCAGGTTAGAATGATTGAAGTGCATTTTTGCAGAAGAAAACTGAATGCTTGAGCATGCCATCCAATCACGCATCTCATACATACAAGAGAGGCTGGTTGATTGATGTCAGGTTAAGAAATGTACAGAATGAAGAACAAACCAGACTTATATCCATTACCAACAGCCATCTCTAAAAGGTGACCTATGACGTCTCTGTACTCCAATAATTAAATAGGCTTCAGAAAGGAAGGTTTATAACTTAAAACTCCTGACTTTTCTCTGAGACCTTGTGAGTGCTGTGTGACAAAATGCATTTATTGTGCGTTAGATGTATTTTCTTAAATAAATCCTTTAATTTGTGATGAACTTTAAGGTTTTCACTGGCACCATCCAGATTTTAGAAGAACCGGCAGTGTGTCTGTACATTTTAGAATGTGTGGCTTTTCAGGGTGGCTTTCTGATTGCTCCATGAAAAAACAGTAAGTGAGGAGATGCTTCATAAAATGTGTCCAGCTCATTAAATTCTCCACTATTGGCTATCCTTCCATCCTTGAGCGTGAGTGACTCAATCCTGTGTGCATGGCACCACATCTTAACACCAAGAGGAGAACTGAAACGTACACAGACAGTGGCGAGGCATAGATCTAAACTATAATTTAAACTGAAATATTAGCATCTTATAAACAGTAGCCTAAAATCCCACAGGTGTTTTTGTACATAAAAAGAAGATGTAACATTACAAAGACAAGCAAAGAGTGAATGTAAATGTGTCTGTGCGCCTCTTTGTGTGTTAAGGTGTATCAACTCATGCATTACATATTTTGTTTCATTCCTATGTGGTTCAGTTCCACATATTTAAAATTCTTTCTTGCAGGAGGCCAGACTTTCTACAGCTACTGAAAAAAAATGAGCATGAAATATGGAAAAGGCAAAACTCAAGAAGCATATGATTGGTTGCCAGAATAAATCTGTGGTGGCATAAGTCTGAATATAATTTAGAAAAGGACTGTGGACCATTTCCAGGGAGGCTGGGTGCATGAGGGGGGTGTGTGCTCCTTGTCACACAAGTTCACTGCTGGATGTTACCTGCTTTGCGCTCATGCTCCAGGGCATTATTATGTGTGTGTCAGGAGAAGGTGGGGGTTGGAGGGGTCACTCAAAATTTCTCAATGACAGAGCATAACAGGGAATTGTAATGCACAACAACATCATAAATTTGATTACATTACATTGCACTGCTAGCCTGTAAGCCATTTCCAGGCACCATAAAAAAGCTATAACTAAGTTACCACGGGTACAGAGAAAAATGAATAAAGCCATTTTCTTTTAACAACCCGGGCGCAGCAGATATTGTTCTCTCCTCTTGCTTTTATGAGCTTTGCAGACGCGGGATGCACTCATTGCGATCGAAACAGGAGCCAGTACATGACGGAAATGCACAAGTTCGCTAAAATACAAGAATGTCCTGCATGTGCAAAATATTTCAACACCAACCTTTAAGTAAAATGCTTAAAATATAGCAGGAATGTCCTGAGATTCTTTAAGATGATGAATTCGAATGATCTAAAACGCAAAAAGGAGAAGTGCTCACCCGAAATAATTGTCACACATAGGGCTTCTCCACATCTTTTAAAACTTTATTATTATGTTATACTGCACCACTTCAGTCTTATAGATAACAATCTTATGTGGCAGCAGATAGAAAAAACAGAATAAAAATGGAGACAAAATCAATGTTATAACCAGTTCGAAAGTTTGAAATTCGGACGTTCCTCAGCCCATTTTTATTTGCATCTCTGGACATCAGAAAAAAATCTGAGACATCACAAATGTATATGGGAGAGAATTTAATACTAGTCGGAGTTTCCCGTATTAACCGAGAGCATCACCAGCACTTACAAGAAGTCAGTGTCATTGCTGTGTTAACTCCACCTCGGTGGAGCTCGAGTGGCAAACGTCGAAAGCTCCTTTTTAAAATACATTTGGAAAAGTGGTGCGCAAAGACACCACAATACTGTCAAAAGTCCAGCATGTATACCTTAGGCTTTAACATCCATCAGCGGCTCGCATGCACAGACACGCATACGGACAGTAGAGAAAGATAGATACAGACAGCAAGCAAGCGAGAGAGAGAGAACTGAAATATCGAAAATGGCATTTCCAGTCGATGCCTACAAGAACTGAATGTGTGAGGATCAACGGGCATATCACTGGATTTTACACAGCACGGTTGACTTGGTTAATGCAACACGAGGGGGTGGAGATGCACTTGCTGGGTGCCCACCCGTCCCCCCCTCCTTCACCGCCACCACCACCACCAAACATACACACCTCCGCCCGAAAAAAAAGATGATTCAGAAATATACATTATGCTTCAGAGCTGTGCAGCGCAGTATAAAAACCCTGCACAATCTTTCTCGTTCTTGTCTCCGCTACAGAACCACACACGTTTCTTTGCTTTGGGAGATTAAAATTGTAATTAAGTACCACTGGGGGACTTAAAAAGGAAGTCGTGCCTATTACTGCCTATTATGATGGACATCTTTCATACTCAAGCAAGAGATATGCTTTGCCACCAGCAGCAGCTCCGCGGTGGCACAGTCAGGTCTCCCGCTGAGTCCGGAACTACCGAGCACCTTTCTTCTTTGCAGCATTTTGAAACGATGCTCGTCTTTGGACACTTGCCTGTGTCTCTGTGCGGGCAGAATAACGCACGTCTCGTGCGCCCCGAGATCAAATCCCCACACGCCTATTATATGTTTAGATCAGTTATAGAAAGGCAAGATTTAAGACCCCATCTATTGTTATAAAAATAAGAAAAAAAAACTGTCATGCAAAAGTAGCTGGCTCAGAAAAAGAGAAAAGTGTGCCTACCTTTTTATCAGCCTCGGAGTTCCTCTTTCTTTCTTCCCAGCTTATAAACCCTCACATCTTCATATTTAAAACAACCAATAATCCCCGGTTTTGTTAAATCTGTGCGTCCCTGCGGCAGGTCCAGTGAGCAGCGGTTCACACGCTCATCTGCCAGGTTAAATAATGTTTTTAAAATCCACCCCAGGAGCGCAGGTTGCTCAGGACGCGTCTGGGTACGGCAGGAAGAGTCGCTCCCTCAGCAGCAGCCGCCGTGCGCACTTGGAGAAACCAGAGCTCTGTCCGCGCAGGGAAGCTGGGAGAATGATGTCATGCGTCCGGCCCTCCCTCTCCAGCCACCCCTTGTCTCACCGCTCTCTCCATCATCTCTATCCCTTCCTCTCATCGTCCCCGTCTTTCTTTATGGCACGTGGTTTTAACTTTGACAAAAGGCAATAAGCATGTAATCTTGTGAATATTCAAATGTTGATTTTGGGAGACTAAGTCTATCGATGAAAAGATTGTATATTTTTTCCAGAATATAATGAGGAGGGAAATAACATTTTCACAACAATGTTTGTTAGTTTGTTGAGCAATGGAAACACTTTCTTGTTTTAAGAGGTTTTAAGCTTGAACATAAGACACATAACTTTCATTAAGAATATATTTTTTGCAGTGCTCCACTTGACGTGATGAAGTCATATGGTTCCCCCACCCCTCTCTCAAGCCATCCTCCAGTCGCATTGTCAGCCTGCCTTTACCCGGGATAAGAGAGGAGGTAAGGTTGCATGAAACAGACCAATGCAGGCTTCGCTCTGTGCTAAGACAGCCTTCCTCTCACGGTGCAGCGGGAGCTTCTTAAAGATACAGTAATGCATCATATCTTCTCATCAGAATTTTAGGTGAGGTTCATTGTGCATTCACTACACTGCAAACAAAAGCATTTCATTAACTCACTTGGTCTAGATTTGAGTTGCAGTTACTTGGGGAATGCAGTCCCTTTTAAAGGTACTATGGATACTGTTCCAGTATGTCAATGCTTTTCATTTAAGAAAAATCCTGGCAAATAAGGTAAAATAAATAAAAATAAGCAATGAACATGCTGTGATATGAAATATAAAACATCTTCAATTATTTAAGCTAATCTATCTATTGAACATGTACATTTTGTTGAGGTATAGTTTTACATCAGTGAATAATTTTCAATCAGTCTATTTTTGGCACATTCAAAGTATCATCATATGCATTTAAATTCCTCACAATGAGTGAGTAAGCTATACACCATTTTCTGCATCGTGACTTTGCTGCCGGCTGCTTGCTGGAAAAAAAAAAATGAAAGAAAAAGACTGCAAGGGCATTTAATCAATCAACTTCAGCTGCAGGTTTTACTTAATCAAATCTTTAAAGTGGCAGGACTGCTTTCTGTTCCACCATATGTCGGTACACACATGCTCTCACAGGGACATGCTGAAATGTAAGCACTCCTGGAGATTGACCATTCATGCTTCCCCAATGCATGGACTTGTTCTTTGAAGTTCTAGTCTTGAGTAGCAAAGAACTGGCTGTTGGTCAGCATTAGAATATGCAGGTTGTGTGTCCAGTGCCTTGCTGTCATAAATCAGATCACGTCTGTCTATTATATTTCTGCTTATCTCTATTAGGGGTGGGGGTTATGAGGACAAAAAACAAAGTCAGAGGACAGCTCACTGATTTCTTAAAATATGAAAAGGTTAACTCATAACTCACTCAGTGCACCTGATCACCAACAGTCCTCAAGTCAGCAAACCTGCTTTTTTGATTGATGACCAAGATAAAAACCAAAGGACATCTGCAGAAACAAGAATCGTCTTCCTGTAAGGCATCGGCTAACTACCAAGCCACTGAATGACCCCAAGACTGTCCCATTTTTGTGAATGCAATATCATGCCAGAATTGACAAAATTTGACACAATGGTCCACTTGGATTCAGTGTTGAAATTTTGCTGAGATTTTGGTGGTCAAAGGTTAAAACAATGTCGCCAAAGGCACCATAACAGCACATAATTTAAGCCTTGTGAACACAATATTGTAGGAATGCCTTGAAGGAATTTCTTCAAATTTAGCACAAGCATCCACCAGGACTCAAGGATGAACTGATTGCATTGTGGTGGTCAAACGTCAAGGTCATTGTGATCTCACGTCCATTCCATTCTTGTGTGCACATAATCAGTCCTCCTTGAGGGGATTTCATTATAGCTGTCACATATGTCCACTTAGACTCATGAATGAACGTATTAGAGAGTCTGGACATGTAAAATGCAAGTGGACTGGTTAGAAGGGGCACAAAATCACAATGCAGTAATTCTAGTATGTTATGCTTGTAATATTCTTATGCCTTCATGTTGGCGAGAAGTGGAAAGAAGTGGACTAAAATCACACAAAAAGCACCAATACAAATTTCAATGATAATTGTATTTTTGGAAACTTAATCTAATACCAGTTAGACCTGTGGGAAAAAGTATTCGCCCCTTCATTACTACATCCAAAAATGCTAACAAACTCCACTGATCAGTCTGGAAAGGGTGACATTTCTAAGCATCTAGGATTCCACAGATTCACTGTGAGAGACACTATCAACAAATGGAGTAGACTTGCTTATATTTTCCTTGTTTTATGTTCGATTTGGTTTGAAGAACAGTTTCTAGAACAATTTAGTATGAGATACACACAAAAAGAAAAAAAAAATCAGGAGAGTCAAATACTTTTTCTCAGCACTATACATGTATTTCTGGTTGGTGCCACATGTGGGTGGAATAGTATATGCTCATACCATTAGTTAAATATAAATAGAAAATATAGTCACATAAGTCACACGTTCTGAAATGGACTATTTGAATGCCCCTGACAATCGTGGACCATACTTTTGGTATTTCATGTTTTGCCAAGTCCTCAATTTGATCTCTGCAGTTTTCTCTCCAGACAGCCATCTCACATTATTTTTTTCCATTCATTATTTTTTTTCTTTATAATAGAAAAAAGGGTCAAACTAAATGTTCAAAGTGATTGTTTGCCGATTTACAAGTAAGCAATTGTCATTTTGAACTGACATGAGCTGATATTTTGGTAACAATGAAAAGTCAGTCTGATTTGGAGAAATTGTGTTGAAACATGATAAATAAATATGTGCAGGGTCCTTTAAAAATGGCAGACCTCAATTGATTTCTTTGTCATGGGCTGATGGAACAAAAAGGTGAGGATGTACATAAATTAAGCACTGGAGAGAATCCCACAAGAGCCAACAATTTCAGCATTTGTTGGCCCAGCAGAGAGAAGACTCCTAATCTTGGAAGTACTGAAGCCATTCAGTACAAACAGAGCTAGACCGGACCACATGTGACCTCTGAGTCAAACTAAAGCATTTAAGTTCCCCGGACTGATAATTTGATTGTGCTTTGCCTAATGTTTTTTCCTTTACTTTGTATAATTGGACATTTTTTTTGATGATGTGAGCTCAGGTCAGTAAGAGGCTATCATTGGTCAAAAGTTAACAGAGTAAGAAATACATTTAAATGAAATTGTCACAAATTTCAGGTTGTAATTTACTGTACACATGGAAAGTATTTTGACTCTGATTGTACACATTTGCAATCTAATCCAGTTACATCAACAGTATGTCATCTCGTCTGCCAAGTAAAGTAAAGTA
>JAUBNQ010000020.1:16370361-16395854 GCA_032353495.1 Ctenopoma kingsleyae
TTAATCTAAAAGCACATAAAAAGCTATCTCATACTCTAGATGTTTGAACCCTGAATGAACCCTACTCTACTAGGAATATAATAGCAAAAGACCTAAAGTTACTTAAGCAGGAAATAATTAAAATAAAATTTGACTGCAGACAATTCAGGGTGCTGTGGTGGCAGATTAACAATAATCTGATTAGCAGATGATCAGATGACCAAATAATAAAGAGTGAATTCAGTGTCATTCATACATTTTTGGAAAGCTAACATTGACATTTATAGCTGGGGACATAAAATTAAGCTACCAGGGCTAATATGTCTCCCTGTTTTTTGACAAAATAGCACCTATAATTGGACTGTGCACTTCACACCTTTCTCTGGTATCTGCTACTCACATTTCTGTCTGTTTAAATAAAGAAAAGTGGTCCACCCAATTGCTATTAAAAACAAGAGACTGCACCTTGTCTTTGATTTTCTCACAGCATCTCTCTGCTCCTTTCATTTCACTCCTTTTCCTTTTCCCATCACCTGCATCCCTTCCATTGATCACCTTCTTTCTTCTTTCTCCCACCTCGCCCTGCTCCGTTGACCTTGCCTCTCCTTTGCTCTTCATTCCTTAATATGTTTGCCAGTCTGTGGGAAACACACACCAATCAGAGTGGCTGGATTAGTGGTTTAATTAGGGGGGAAGTTGTGCTCTTGTCACCTTGTGCTGAACAGTGGTAATCAAGGGCCACCAGCTTGAAGGAAAGTTGGACAAGGCTATTCTCTGATTGGCATTCTCAGGAGTGTTACTTAGTCTACACGATACACTGGAAGAGCTTTGACTTAGATTAGGGATCAAGATAATGCACTACAGTGAAATTTACTGTAACTAAGGCGAGGCGCAATTCCAGTCCAGTACTTTTACCATATCTACACAAATGTCTGTCTAGTGTGTAATCAAAACTCACATTCACAGTGCAGATTTACCATGACTTCTTCTGTCCTATATTAAAATTTAAAACATTTCTTGGTTAGGAGAACTTTGCACCACACTATAAGAGCACTGTAGATGTTTCTGAAGATAACTTGAGTATTACAGAAGAATCATGAGCAAATAAGTGACAGCTCACATAATGGGTGTGAGCATATTGTTTGAACAATTCTCCAGACACATCCATCATTCCTGTCATCCTGCTATACATTAGTTCATGCATTAATGCAACACATGCAATGTAAACAAGAATTTTTGTAGAGTAGTAATTGCAGAATAGAGAGTGTGTTGGAATGCAGAAAATATGATTGAATTAAGAATAGTATTTTGAGTTATAGTCTTTCAATTACTTAATTATTGAATTTCCATTCCATTCATTTTGTAAACACAAATTTAATTAGTATTTCATACACAGGCAAAATCAACTTGCAGTTTAAACATTTAAATAATGATGTGTTAAGAACATATGGGCTTAGTTAAAGGCTTGGATGATTGTTTGCAGTAATAATCAGAAGCTCATTACCTATTTACCTTAAGCTTTGTTATTCAGCAAACTAGCAGTATAATTTACCCCTTCCACACAGCAAAGACAGTCTTAACAGTTCTGTGTTCTGCGTAGTTCAATTAATACAGCTTAGCATGCATGCTACCAGGGTTAGGGCTGTTTGATTTGTCGTGACATTTAGCAAGAAGAGAATGGTTCTAACTCAGAATTCACACAGGAATTCACACAAGTGTTGCTCACTTGCACCATGTAGTCGCTATACAAAAAATGTATTCAAACCCACACTGACTCTGGCTTTTTCTAATTCATACTCCAGCTCATTATTTATTATTTATGTAATAGTAAATGGGGAAAGGGAAATATTCAAATTCAAACTTTTTTTTCTAGAAATTGGTCCCATTGTAGGAAGATTTGCTAATCATACCCATTTACCACATACAATGATTTAATGTATAACCACAATAGTTTAAAACTTCCTACGATCAGGGAAGTTTTCCCTAAAACCTAGTCATCTCCAAATAAGATCTCAAAATGAATTAGGTTAATATTGAACCATATGTAATTCAATATGCTACAGGGCATTGTGGGATGTACTAAAGTTGCCTTAGACTCACGCTAGGGAAAAGGTTGCATGCTCAACATAATATATAATAATTACAAGTCCTTATTTTTGATTGTGCCTTTCTAGTTTAATTGTTAAATCAATTTATTTTTAATATATTTTTCAACAGCAGCTGCATGAAGCTGCGCTGAAAGGACAGCGACCCACTAAACTGTTGGCTGATATGACTGACTATTTAACTACATCTGTGGGATCAGTTCGGTGCTCTTATCCTCAAACTTTAGTTGCAGGTAACACTAGCAAGTTCACAATCTATAAACAGATATGCATGGGGAGTTTATTTATAAAACATTCTTTAAATCCAAATATAGAGATATAAATTCCCAAAACTACACATCTACCCAAATTTATTCACTCGTGTTCGCTTAAGTTGGAATGGATAGGAACCACCCACCAACTGGCATCTAGTCTGCTAAGGTGTAAGTAAAGATTTTATCTTTGCCTATGGAGAAAGTCAGGTGGTTGGTAACATGACAGTATGAAGGCTGCAAGTCGTGACAACAGTGAATGGAAATAGAAGCACTGCTGTACAGGGCGATAAATCGTCTATAACACAGACTTATAATGGCTGTGTGAGGTGCTGGTGTATACAGAAGCCATTGAGAGACACTTGGCTCATTAGGTTGAGGCATTCAGGGGATGAGTGGGTGTGTGAGCGGGCGAGTATACGACATGACAAGGCTTTGATGCACTGACAGGTAGAGAGCTCATTCTCCTGCTCTTCCTCTGTCATCTTTCCCTCTTTTTTTCTTTTTTTACTTCTCATACATTCTCTCTCTCTTAATAAACTCACTACCAGCTGGATTATTGTTCCCCCTTTGCCGTTTCACTCTCTCTAAGCTCTCTGTATTTCCTGACTTGGTCTCTTCTCACTGCATTTCCTCCTCATTTGGCTTTTCGTCTCACTTTTTCTCAGTTGTTGCCTTCTCCCTCTCGTTGTGCTCTGCGTGGATATCTATAGCAACAGCCCGACAGGACATTCAGGTGGGCGAAGGTGTGAACATCCATCAGAAAAAAAAACTGAGGTATACCTGCGTATAAACAGGATCTTCACAGGGCTGGCTTGTCATCATAGCAGTTTATGGGATATTTAGAGTATAACCTGATTAAAATAGTTCTGGGTGGGTTTGTTAGGATTGAAACTACACTAACAAGTGGGAAATAGTGTGAATGACAAATCTGTGCCCACAGGATGGTTATTGTATTTGGACTGGTTGGGTCTGCCAGTTGGGCATGTTTTCAAAAAATGCTGATATGATCTTCAGGTTATATTTTTGTCTTCATGTCCGTACCATTTTCACTTTTACAATCAGCTAGGTACATAAATAGATTTGTGTGTGAACACATACACAATGTTATGTACACACAACCACAATCACACTCAGCCAGTTGGAGGGAATAGTTGCAATGGGGGATTTCTTTGCTTCTGTTAATGGGAGTATTTAATTTGAGCTTCTCCCACTTTGTCTGCCTGTTGTCTGTACTATGCACTTTAAAAGAAAAAAAAATGTTCAAGCTTTGGTCACTACTCCCTCAAGCTATTTTCCTACAGGATTTTGCAGATTTTCAACATTGCCGGGGTGTGATTGTATTTCCACAGGAGGTGGTCATCATCAGACTAACTGTGGGATGGTACAAGAGTTGAAAAGAAAAAAAAAAACAAAAAAAAAAACAGTCCGGTGTGGACTTGTACTCTGTATATGCTTGTTGCACTTTAGTTTGGATCTGAGATTTGAAAAACCAGATTATGGATAACTGATATTACTAGTGTTAGAGATATAAACAGAAATGGGGCTTTTGATCAGAGATTCCTTGTTACCATGGCAGTCAAACCAAGCCACATCCACACAACAGCACCAGTTTCAACTTTAGAGCTATGTAGTTCAATGAGTGCAGATGTTATATGCTCACACAGTTAAACAGCGACTTTAAGAGCAGGTACAAGCCCTTCATCAATCACCTTCTCCAGTCTTGTTTTATTGAAGTTCAAGACCATTAAACTTGTCAGTGGCTTTTTTTGTTGAACTCAGTGTTGCAGAATGGTGATATAAGCATTTAATGATAATGTGACACATACAAAATACATTTTGTAAAAAGAAAATTAGCAAATTGCATTTCAAATTGTGTTTTTGCAATCCTTACAGTACCTCAACTGTAAATGCTAAAAATTAAATCTTTAACCCTGGCAATAGTGCCATGCTTGACTAAACAATGCAGGAGCAACCGTGACCTAGTTTAACATTATGTCGAGAAGCTTTATATAGGACCACCAGAGAAAAAAAAAACAGGCAGTGAGTCAGCTCATCAGTACATTGTCACCAAACCTTTGCCTACCCTGTTCGCTCCACTACAACTGCCTGCAAAACAGCATCCTTCTCACACCAGCACTGTGATAAGATCTGACTTAACCTTGATGAAGTGCATCACCTCCAACAATAACACTACCTTGTCACAACTAGAGAACATCACCTTCAGGAGATAACAACATTAGTAGGAGAGGAAATGAGCTCAGCAGTTAAAACCAAATTTTTGGGCCTACATGTTATGCACATCATTGAATGAACATAATTTCTTTTTGAATGTTAAAACAATACTTGAATGACTCTTAGCCAACTTATAAAAAAATAGGTTGTTGGGCCGTGTCAGACATTTGTGTTCTCATATGCAGCCCATTCAGGTAATGGCCAGAGAAGTTCAGGGTTTCAGTGCATGTCTGAAAATGGCTAGTGTGTACTTGCACACTTTTAGTTGTGCTTGTAATGTGGTTCTGGGGATGGACAGCCCGTTAAGTGACTCACCTATTTGGTCCAGACTAATCACCAGCTTGGGTCTCATCAATTTCCTAAACAAAAGAAATTACACTTTTTTCTTTACTGTACAATCACTGGCCATTTGATTTAAGTTATTTTACATATAATAGGTACATTTCCTATTATACATAATGTCTCATTATACACCTTCTGACATTTGCATACTTTACCTTGAATGTTTCCTTCTGAGAAAGCATTGTAGATAAAACGGTACATCAACAATTCAACTCGTGATGTATTTATTCAATTTGAACAATGAGAGTCATAAAAGCAATACTTTTATGTGCTGCATTTGTTAGATGCAACAGTAGATATGATTTGAATAATACTTTAAGCTAGCAAGTTTTATACATGTTTTATCATAAATATGGGCTATTATTCCTTCTTGAAAGAACTCCCTCAGTCTTCACAAAAAATTCTGTATTCTGGAGTCTGACAAGTAATGATGAAGGCCGACATGCTATTATTCAAGGATTTAATAACAGATGAAATGTAAAATTAAATGGATCCCCTTTAGCTGGAATGGTAATTAAAAGTTAATGAAAAAATTGTGAGAGTACAGATACGACAGCAGTTGTCAGATGGAATACATTACAACACATAATAATTCACTTTGGGACACCAGAGGTCACAGTAGAGCCTTCTGGAGATGTTTGAGTTCTGAATCAATGAAACATCTGTGATGGGTGGTGGCCACTTGATAACCCAGTGATAAACTTGCAGTCAACAATAAAGATAAGAAGGTGCCAGATATCCATGAATAAATGCTTTGCTTGTGCCATTTTGTCATGTTGCATTCACAATATACAGTAGGTTGAAAATAAACCAGCTACAATAGTGTACATTTTTTCAGCAGCTATTTATGCTCTGTTTCCCCAAACAAGCAAAGACAGGTCAGTTACCAGTGTCTTGCCAGCGGCTGCTTACTTTGTTGTTAGCTGAACGGTTGTGACTGAGGTTAAGATGACTACTGACAAAGAGATATGTGGACTTTGTTTAAAAGAATGGGAACTGATGCCTGTGTGTGCTGCAGCTATGATAGCAGAAGATAAAATGGCCAGGCTGCTGATAACATATGAAGATGGAAATAGCTCTCACTTATGAAAAAAGACACAGAGCTCCTTGTGTAAACAGAATGACAAATAGAAGGATAGAAATTCTACGTGCTATGCAGTGTGCATTCAGGGGAATGTGGGTGGTTGAGAATTGCCACGCATGCATACATAAAAATAGATATTCAAATGAATCAATATTTAAATATCCTTACAACTTCACTCCCTCACTATCATTTATTAAATAATTTTATTTAAAGAGTGATATATATTCTACATTCATTACAAAAGTGCAGTCATTTCAGCTTTCTTCTTTAATATTGACAATTGCAGCCTACAGTTCATTAAAATTAAAAATCCAAAAATATTAGAATATTTGATTTTGAGTTTGAGTAAATTTGCCTACAGTATAATTACAGTGAACCTTTTTGTCTAGTTCAGTACATGCAAACACAGGGAAGACTGTGGATTTGACAGCTGTCCTGGACATTGACACTCTATCACTAAGAGGGTAAGCCACAGAAGGTGCTAGGGAATGGTGCACAAGCAACAGGGATGACCGCAGCCTTAAGATCATCAAGCAAAGCTGATTCAAGAACTTGGGAAAGCTTCACAAGGAGTGGAGTAAAGCTAGAGTCAGTGCAAGATCCACTATGCCAAGAGATACGACATCAGAAGCAGCTTACCTGGGCTAAGGAGAAAAATAATTGGACCATTGGCCAGTGGTCCAAAGTCCTCTTTTCAGATGAAAGTACAATGTTGCATTTGATTTGGAAATCGAAGGCCAGGAGTTTGGAGGTAGAGTGACACAGAATTCAAGTTGCTAGAAGTTTAGTTTCCACAGTCGATGATGGCTGATTTGGGGTGCTGTGCCATTTGCTGGTGTTGGTGTGTTTTATCAAGTCCAAAGCTAATGGAGGAAATTTTAAAGCACTTCATTCTTCTGTCTCCTGACAAGCTTCATGGAGATGTCAGTGTCCTATTCCCCCGACATGCTGTTGTCACCCCTTATCTGCTTGTCGCACACATTTATATATATATATACACTGTATATGTATATACCCATCTTACACATTTCCAGCTTTACACATGTATCAAGAAAACAAGGATGACAAGAGGATAATAAACAAGTGGATATTAAGCATCCTATTCTTGTTTGTGTCTGTTTGTCAAAAGTCAGGACAACATCAAATGTTTTCCAGTTCAGTCCATGCCTGACAAGAACAATAACACAATGAGGGTCAGTTTTAAATACAAAGTCCTAGTCCTAGTCCTAGTCCTTCATCAATCCATGTGAGAACTGGAATCTAACCAATCTTTGAACTGCAAAGACAACAAAGAAGAAAGTGTAAAAGTTGCAGGACTGACAAATGAAATGTATTCTAAGTGTTGGAGCATAGAGTTAACAGCTTTATCTATAGCGCCACTCTTTCTCCCCTGCAATATTTCTCAGTCTTTCAATCTTATACAAATTGAATGCTTACAGCCCTTTAGGGAGGTGGTTGTGGTGAAAAAGAAGTGGCTTTAGAGGCCTATCATCCACAGCATCTGCAATCTTGATATGGGGATATTTAACTTGAGCTTCTCCCTCTGCCTCTATCTGTCTTCATCTGTCTCACTCTGTCTGTGCTTCCCAGTGTTTGTGTTTGTGTCACCAATCATTAATCATCTCTAGCCATACAACAAGTGCTCTGGGACAGTTTCAGTTAGCTGCAGCTTTGACATCACACAACAGAATATTTACTTGACTACATAAGAGTGCATGTGAACAAAATTTCCATTCAAAACAAATACATCACATCCCACATGTAAACAATCTGAACACTAGCATGCTCTTCACATTGACATTTATCAAAGTATATTTCAGACACACATGTACATTTCTGACCATATGGGTATGTTCTCAACATGCACTGCAGTTGCCATGTAACCATGTTTTTTCCCCCTTACGGCTCTTTCTCACATACACTGCTACATGTGAAGTGAGAATATCAGAGTGTTATCACCTCAGAAATGTTTGATGTTTTCCTGCAGAAGTCACCAAATAATGTTAAAAAACATGATATCTTACTTTCTATGTTTTGTTTTGCTTGATACCATAGACTATGTTCAGTTTTACATATAGATTTATAGTATCTTATGTAATGTTCTGTAAGTTTCTGAAGTAACATAAAATAATTGATAACAAACACAGTTTATCATAGCTTTTTCAACAAAGTATGTATATGAGAATGGAGGAATTCCTATTTTTATGTAAATTAAATCAAGAAGACCACATAAATAATGCAAATAACCTCAAGACGTCACACAACAGCAAATGGTTGTTGCTAGGCAACAGTGGTTGGTTAGCAATGGCACACATGAAGATGAAAACTCACTTGTGGTTTGAGAACAGCTTTGTGGTGATAAACAACTTTATTGTATCCAATGGCACAGAACCATGTTCTACACTGCAGGATGTTGAGTCAGTGTTGAGCCAGGGGATGTGATCACCTCAGCACAAGGTTGGATGAATAGGATCAAACATGAATGCATGTTCAAAAATGGGATCATCAAAGTGACTAACATCACTGCACAAGAGTTGAAATGTGAGAGTTTAGGATTACAAATCAACAAAATTGTGCCTCTCCTTTTCCACTTGCCAGTTACTGTTAAAGATAACATTTCCGCTGTGTGTTGGTCACTTATGGAGGATATAGAGAGTAAAATATGAAAGGAAGAAGTTTTAACTGTCTGCACTTTGACAGGTTCTAAAAAGTGGTTTATAAGAATGAAAAAGTTTACAGATTTGGTTTTGTCCATTAAATGATTGGCCACATAATGCTTGGTGAAGGCAACATCAGTTCTGTTTAAGTTTTTTTGTTTTTGTTTTCACTAGTTCACTAGTTGCGTCACTAAGATGTATTAGATGAACTTGTAGCAGCAGAAAAGATTGTGAACTGTGTGTCATTATCTGTGTGTGGCTGTTTGTGTACAAGACAAAGAAGAAACACTGAGAATTTGGGCATCATAATAGCCGAAAAACTGAGTTGTTGACTGAGATCTTGTATGTATGCATGTTTGTTGTATGTTTATCAGATATATGAGTATGTGATGCATGCTGTGCAAATATGTGTATCTCATGCATAAATACAGTAAGATCATTTGTGGCACAGGTAAGTCATTCAAACTGACTTCATCCATTACCTGCATTAGATTCAATTTTGATTTCTGTTTGTACATTTCAGCATTATTTTGTGGCCCCTATGTTATTGATATGTACTTGGCTTATCAGTGTCAGTATCAGAGACTTAAGAGAGAAATAGTGATGCCTCCCTCACGCTGTTTGACTACTTCATTCTGTGCCATTTTCTTCTTTCATTGTAAGTGACAAATAAGTCTCTTTAATTCCTAACTGTAATTGTAACTGTAATTGCCATTTCTGTGTTTCATTTAGTTTTTATTATTTAAAGTGATCCCGCAATGTACTTATGTCCGGTACTACGGACATTTTGCTGCTTTTTGTTGCTTTTGTTTTGAATGAAACTCTCTAATTAAGCTAGCTATACTATACTCATTTAAACAATGTAAGGTTGTGAAGGGTAACACCAAAACAGCGCAAAAAACATGACTTCTTTTTCTGTTTGGGCCTACAGACTGCTACGTACTGTAACTGGAGTCTCTCACTTTGCCAACAACCACCTGTGACCCATGAGCCAGATTACTCACAATAAAGGTAGGTTTGGTCTGACTGTGGGTGGTCTTTGCTGAATGCTCAGTCATTTCAGAGTTGTCGAATAAGTTACAGCTACCTTCATCTGCTCATCATAAGAATATCTGATCACATCTGCATATACTCTGTTCTCTACATTTATCATACTTTTCCACATGAAACTTTCCAATCCTACGCAATCCTTCCTCATCTCCAAGCCCCCTCCTTGCGCTGGTAAGGCCTGCTGAACCCAGGGGCTGCACTTCTGACATCACATCAAATGGCTGATGTGACCCCATGTCTCACTGCTGACCCAGCAGACCTAGCTTATTACGCGACTGCCATGTTAGTGCCAACTGAAAGTGGCAGCAGAGCCTGTCACTGAATCCTAATCACAATGTATAATTGGCAGCTAGTTCAAAGTGTGAGTGTGGAGTGTCTGTGTGAAACACAAAAAGTGTGCATAGCAGTGTTAATGTCTAAGGATAAAAATATAATGAGTTTGATAGACTGTGGGTGTGTATGTGTTGTGCAATGGTCATAAAGAAAAGTGAGCAGGGGCATGTTATACTTGACACAGAGCTTGGTGACTGGGAAATGCATTAATCAAAGCACGGCATTAACCACACTTCAAAACTGAAATGCTGTCTAAGATGAAATCACTAAGGTCCCACATTATTGCAAGGAAAAACAAGTGCTTAGTCAGAGGCTAGAGGTGCATGCTAGGGTGCAGGTCAGATTGATTACATAAAATGCTGTACGTGAGCAGCAGTAGATTGAAGTGGGCATGGCAGCACTGGCATGGCAGGGAAAAAGAGCAAGCAGAGATTGACAGTTTAAATAAAATCACTAGATAAGACTAGAGAGCAAAGAATGTCGTGTGCGAACAGGTGTCCAGTTGTCTGCATGAACTGGCTTCAGGCATCACTCATTTACTGGTTTGTTATGCAACTCTGAATTAAACATGTTCGAAGAAAGCTCCTTAGTTTGGATGGTTATACTCCCAAAGCAGTTCAGGATGGATCTTAATCTGTCACAATTCTGTTCTCGACTTCCTGTTTAGGGACTTTTATTATGAAATGCCAGCTCCACTTCCAGCCTGCAGAACACTTCACACCCTGTTACTGGAAGGCTCTGCTTTTGCATCTGATGAGTTAATTCCCTTCACCTTTGCCTTCCCCTATATAAGCCACCTGTCTCACACTCTCCCCTTGCCAGATTGTCTGCCATCTTTTCCCCCAAGAAAAGTCAGTCCTGTCTTCTGCATGCAAATAACGTAATTATAATATCAAAATATTTACTATTTTATGTCAGTTTCTGATGTTTCATATGTTGTTGACTGACAATGTATTCTTAACTGTGAACAAGAGGGGCAGGAAAAAATATTTTGTTTAATTCATCAATATTCATTGCAAGAGTGAACCTGCATCTGTAAACTATTATGTTTTATCAGCCATCATAATGTCTGGATGATGTTGGTATCCCAGAGCTGAGTTTAATATTCTACAGGCTGCAGAGGAGTGACTCCTCCACTCTTTATACCATGCCAAGTTTCTTTAAATACACTAAGGCAAAGAAAGCACAAGTTAACCTGACCTAAAAGTCAAACATGATACTAAGTCACGTGGAGCCTGTGAGGACTCATGGATGTACTGGATGGGAAACTGGGCTGCAAAATATAATCGATACAAACAATGCTCATGAGAGTTTTATTCCAGGAGCTTTTTGGGCTTATAAGCATATAAATGGTATAATAAACACACATGTAGCCAAGAGTTGAAATGACACCTGAAATTGAACAGCCCAACAAACAAAACTGGGACAAAAAGTCCACTCTGTTGCAGAATAGGAGCACTGAGGTGTTTCTAATGTGAGTAATGTAATGTAAGTTTTTGAATAATTTATTCATGCCATGCCATTACTTTAAAGTTTTGCAATCAATAAAATAACACATCTAAAAATATCACTATGCAGGTTAGACAAGAAAACTCAAGGTGTTTATGAAAGTATCACACTTTAAAATATGCCTTCATAAATCTGTGGAGAAAAAATGAACATACTCAATATCTGTGAAGATTCTCAGTCATCCAGGTCATGATTATCTCAAAAAAGGTTTTTCAATGGCAACTGGACTTGTTTTTGTTCCTTAACGACGTTTGCCCTCCATTCCAGTGAAACAAGGAACAAAAACAAGTCCAGTTGCCATTGAAAAACCTTTTTTAAGATCCTCAATAGATTTGCATATTATGCTAGTTATATCAAATCTGAAAATACATTGTGAATGATATACATAATGAGGACAAGCAATTAAATAAGAACAACTCCTACGTGGGGCTGTTGCAAAATTAGCTATAAAAGTCCATACTTAGTCCCTACAACATAAAGTTGATTTCCCTCTAAAACTACACAGGATGAAGAAAAAGAATGTGCTCATCTACTTTACTTCTGTAAAGTCAGGTGTACAGGCCTGAAGGAGAATTCACCTGGGATGAAAGAGATGACGAAGCAGTGAGAAAACAAACTGCTCTGAGAGTTGGCACAAGTTTCGAAGTCCAATCACAAGTAGAAGAGATAAACATTTCAACAGCAGGTCAAAATGGTGAGAGAGGAAGAAAAAGGACTAGAGTGAGGTCAAAGAGCAAACAGAAAAGAGACGTAAAGGAAGACAGTAAGAACAAATAACTGAAAAAAAAAAATCCTCCTGATGCTGTCATAATTAGGTTATCTTGTGTTACAGTTGATGGCAAATTGGTGGAAATTAGAGCAATATTAGGAAATTCTGTGTCACAAACTCTTTACTGTTAAGTAGTTCCTGTCTACACGCAAAGGTCAGGAACAATCTTTGCTTTCAGTCTACACACATGATTTCTAGATCTCACAGTGAATACAAGGGCAAGCAGAAAATCAAAAGTGAACAACCCAACTCTTTTTCTGAGACTCTTTAAGACATATGTGACATGTCAGTGGATTTGCTCCGGCTTTCCTTCAGATATTGGATGCCAGCAATGAATCCTTTCAGCTCTGAGCGCAGAGCTAAGTAGCATTACCATAGCACTGTATTTCACACAGTGTATCAGATAGGGGAGGCTAAGGTAAACGTTGACTGCCTACCAGCTCGTGAACTTGTATAGGTCTGCTGTGCTGAGGAACAGAAATACAATCCAGGAAGTCCAATCTGCAGCCTTAAAATGCCAAGTCAGTGATCTGCAATATATGCACTGTAAGCTTTGTCAGATGATAATAAATGCTATAGTGAATATTGAGCTTTGATTACATTTACATTTAGTCATTTGGTAGAGACTTTTATCTAAAGCAACTTAAAATGAAGAATGCAGGAGTAATCTGTGTTCAGTGTTTTGCTCAAGGATACTTTGACATGTTTCCAGGAGAACCTGAGATTCAGACCACTGACCTTGAGGTGCATCAACCTTTATGATGGACAAGTAGAGTACATAGGAATTTAGCTTCTTACTGAAAACTATTTTTGAACAGGGCAAAAGGCTCTTGATACACACTTCTTATTGCAGAGCCACCTGCCAAGTGTGTGATGCTCTTTGACTTAAAACTTTATGACTTTCAAGTCCACGGTCAATGATTTTCAAACCCACTTTGGTAGCAAGTGCACTTGTTGACAGCTGCGGTATGTATGATGCAAGCAGGTGAAATGCTAGAAAAACAGATTCAAATATATTTCGTATGATGCCTTTTTCAGATTTTCGAATTTTGTCACAGTGAAAAGACCCTCTGAGTAGACACCTACACAATGACTACAGGCTTGATGGTTCAATCATTTGCAGAATAGGTGCCATTCCTTATGTTTTACTAACTAATAAATGAGAAATGTGACATCTTAGGAGATCTGGAAAAACATCTCATGACAAATAATGAAACAAATGTTTTCCACAAATGGATTTATATTTTAGAAAAACCGTTCACTTAATGCATAAACATTATTTTATATATTACATTCTCACAGTTTGTACCCATCCCACCCACCCATAATAAGGGGTTTGTTCATTGCCTTGCTTTGACAATGTTCTCTGAGTACACAACATATTCTTATGCAATGCAAAGATTTTTTGGCACATCTCATGTCTCAGGTTGCTTTGACTTTCTACGCAGCACAACTCATTGTTATCCCTGAATATGATTTCAGAGCCTAGTGGAGACACAAGGGCTGCCACTGAGTATGTTTGGTCCATCACCACAGTCTATTTTACACCTCACTAGCTTTGGATGAACCCATAAAATTACTGTGTCGGGACTGGGCCTGGTAAACCTGGCACTGGCAATGCTCTCCGGTGCTTCATTGCTGTTGAAACTCATATAAATTCATGACTTCTTCACTTCTGTCTGTGTCATGAGAAAACAGGAACCTTGCTGTTGCCATATCAGTGAGATACCCTGCATATCTTTGTTTACTTAACTGAAGCATAGCCTAAGTAGCTTAGTGCAACTATAAATTGTGTTTCGATGGACCATTATGTAGCTAGCCAACAAAATTTTAAAATGAAGAAAGAGTTGTGGCAAGGATGAAATAAGGAAAATATGCTGGAAAGAGGTATTGCTAATAATGTTTCTAATTAGATGGACATGGTAGAGGGTGGTGGGAGGTTAGATGGAGAGGTAGCTCGAAACATCATAAACAGTTGATTTATGCATGCAATGCTAATTAGCTGCCATACTTTCTCTCATCATTTACTTGCCACCTGAGCTGACAAGGAAAGTAAACAGTTGCACGTACACATACATAAGCATCCCCTAAATGTAGAACTGGAGTTTGTGATTCCATTAGGAAAATGAGGTGAGGAACTTGTGGGCTGAGTTTATTTTAACTGATTACAGCTCTGGTTATGGTATACTGTAGCAGACAGTGGTAACTGTGTGTGGAATTTAAAAGGGCATTTGCACCACAATAGCTTTGTCAGTGGATCAAGAATATTTTAACAATGTGTCTTTTCAAGAAGTATACTGTGAACTGTTAGCAAAGCAGCAGCATGAAAACATCACGTAACATGATATGTTCTGGCACAGTATTGAAGGTAGGTCAGCTATGTTTTGGCGACAAAGTCCAATACACATGAAAAAATGGACTTGAAGCTTAAAAATTTGATTTGGGCATGATCCATCCATTTAGATACCTCTGACAGATCATAGGATGACACAGCTAAAACACCTTCTCTGCAGACCCATCAGAAGGCACCCAGGAACTTCCACTGGTTCAGGCAGTATTTGGGTGAAGCTTACATGACTGATTACAAATTGTTTAAAAGCAGATACCACTGCTGGCTCAATGTTTCTTGTAATGTTTATTATTATACAACAATAAGGATTAGCAAATAGCTTTTTTTATGGCACCAGCACACATGCAGTGACATATGGAGCATTGTTCATAAATGCAGAGTGATGTTTACATTAGTGTTTATAAATGCCACAATAAAATAAATGTAACATTAAAATTAGTATTAAACATCAAATGGCAGGAAAAAGTGAGTTATGACCTTTTCACTTTCCACAATTTAAACAATCCAGAATTCAAAAGAGTATCCACAGATACAATATATTCTTCTAACAGAATCAATACAAAATTCAAAGTCCAAAACAGAAACAGAGAGCAAAATCAGACTTACAGAGTGTGGGTCAGGCCAGGAGAACAGAGTTGATCACCAGATGTTCAATTGGGTTTACAGAGGCAGAGGGGGTCAGGCCAGTAGAACAGTTGAGGTATACAGGCAGCGTGGATCATCTGCATTTCAGTCAGGAAACAGGTAAGACTGCCTCTGCAAAAGCAAATCAACAATCTAAGTAAAGAAACAACAGCCGATACAGCCAATACACTGAGTCTTTCCTGTTCCATGATGTTCATTAAATAAGACTTTATCAACTTGCAATACTTCACTTGTGGAACTAAACGTTAATGGTGAGCTAATGTGAGCTTCTGGCTGTATGACAATGTTGCTAATGTTAGCATTCAATGAAGCATGGATTTTTTAAAAAAATTTAAAAAACAGTTTAGCAGTAGGCTTAACCTCTACTTTCTTCCTTCTGCTTTAACATTTGTGAGGGACCAAGTAGTCAGGCACAGGACATACATTGCAATTTAAGTGTTTTAGTCACGCAAGTATCAGTGTCCATGATAAATCACATGCGACTCAATTGTGAACATAATATCACGACAAAATACCTCTTTCTAGCATTTCATAAACAGAGCTCAAAATCACAAAGTGAAGTACATTTCACAGCCATGAACATCCTAACATAAAATGGCTGAAAAACACACAAGGGGAACATTTATAGCAGTCTGGCCAGACATTGAACATGGAAAGGGTAGGGGAAAACATCACTGTAAATTACTATTCACTATACACAAATTAGCAAACTAACGCAGGCACTGGATGTAAATAGTTTAAATTAAAAACACTTACTTTACTCTGCACAGTTCAAGGTGTTTTAGGTTAGAATAACACATATAATGTTTGAGCTCATCTCAAACCCCCACCCCCCTGAATTTTAAAGAGTTGGTTCAGACCAATTACCACACCCATGGAATATAGTCAACTCCATACTCAAGGCTCCTCCATTTGCTGGAGGACTATCAAACAAGGAAAGGTAAAATACAACACAATCTAAATGGCAAAATATTATACCTTATTAGTAATGTTGAATGAAACATGTTTTGTGAAACAATGTGTTAATGTGTGCTAATGATCAAAGATCAAATGAAAGGATGTATAAGCACAGGCAAACCACAAACTTACAATACATGTGACTGGGCCTTCACAGGATTGATAAACATTATTTACTGTATGCTGCTAACCACTGGCTGAAGAACATCTGCTTCTTGAAAAAACGTTAAGAAAAAACTCATGGGCAAGGTCAAACAGAGTTTTCCAAAATGGGCAAATAAATTTCATCTCCTTTTCTACTTGAATTCTATGGTTATTTGTAGGCTTCTCTGTCATGTAAATATTCAAGCTGAAGCTACAGAACTGTCAGTGGTTTGCCACTTCTGCTGTTTCGGTGCACCTACTTGTAAATGTTTAATTAAGGTTGAGTCCAGTGTCAAATTGTGGAGCACTACAAAGATATCACCAATGAAGTATCTTAGCCTGACAAAGAAGAACTATTAATGCAGTGGTGAGAAAAAGAATAGCTGGTGGGAAAACAATTTGCACTATCACATGCATAGTGGCAGATAATAATCTCTTCTGATAAATTACCTGAGTCAAAACAGCCTAAAATGAACAGGAAAATAGAACACTTATATGGTGACCATGAGAAACAGATATTTGGAGAGTTTGTTTACTTAACTAGTCCTGGTGTGCCAGCTGAAGATCCAATTGTTGCTGACTTTATGTACAAGACAAGCAACCATAGACATAATTTACTCAGTGTTAAAGCAAATGACTATGAATCCCATTATTCTAGCCATCAATTAACTAACCAATCATTACTTTGACAGGGGAATTTCAGCTCTTTGCAGATGTAGTCATACTTCCAATGCATTTATAACTTCTAATTAATTAGTTCATTAACATTGCTATGGTTACCATCAATCTTGTTGGCCTTTTGCCCTGCTTCTCTAAAAACTAAATGCGACCATGTCCCACTGTTAAATCCATGCACCATTCCTCGCATCTTAAAAAAAAACACTTTGCTTCAGTAAGAAAGAATAAAAGGACATGACAGAAAGACAGCTGACAGACCACACAGGCACCTATTTCCCTTTTTTTTTTTAGTGGCACCTGAGCTGGGAGGTGGGGGGTGGGGGTGAAGTATTGTCTTGACTGCAGCGGCTTGTAATTACAGCACCCTCATTTCTCGGCAACCATCCTCTGACAGACTTCTAATGGATTTTGCACCGGCACTCTGGCAAATGTCTGTCGGCCCCCAGATAGAGAGAGCATGGCCTGCCTCGTCCTTTTATATTTCAGTCATTATTTCATTACTCATGCTGTGCTTACATTCTGTTTTGCCTCAGGCACCCCCTAAGCACCCCACTACCACCCACACATATGTACATGCAGAAACACACACACATACTCTCTCTGTCCTCTATCTTTTGAGTAAAGCGTGCGTGTAATATAAAAAATGAATGACACAGCAGTGGTTTGTTACTAAACTTGAGATTATAAGTTATGTAAATACAAGAAGAATGTATGTGGAGTGTGGAGGAGTGATTGAGGAACATACAGAGACTGAAAGAAAGGAAAATGAGGGAGATGTAAGAGAAAGAAACCTGCAGTTTAAGCCGCAAGTGTGTTATGACACAGTGAGATGAAAGCTTTTGTAGCATCTCTGCAGTTCAGTTTGGTTGATCTCTCCACAGGGGCCCAACAGGACAGCTCTGAACTTAAAGTGGCCATATTATGCATAATTTTTGGTTTGCATTTTTATTCTTGGGCTCTACTGAAATACTTTTGGATGATTTACTATTCTAAAAGACACAATTTTGTTTTTGTGTGAATTCATCTATATATATATATATTCTGGTTATGTTTCAGAACTTCGGCGCTGTTAAATATGGACACTCATCATCACAACAGTTAAGTTACAACTTAAGTCTGCAGACATAAAAAACACATACATCAAGGCATAACTCACAGTTCATGAATATGAAGACTCACTAAAATGTATAATGTAGTAATTAACTGTGGATTCAATTTATAACATTTAAAATTTTTATGAGGTATATACTGTAGCCTAACCAGTGGCGTAAACTGACTTATTACTATGTCATTTATAGATGGCTATATTGGCTTTAAATCCATGAATGTAAAACTCTTTGCCATCACCATCAAACCCCTTGATCTGTGCAGAAAAAAAAATTAAAGTGATTCACTCACCCACAATATTACTTAATATGCTGTTACAGCTCAGAGATACCAGACTGTTTATTACATTATTTCCACTTTGTCCCAATGGGAAACTTGAAGTATTACCACAGTGAGGCAGTACAGTGACCGCTCCATTGGTAGAATTCACATAGAAACACGTTGTCTCGATGTGGAAGATAAAACAGAATCAATGATATTTCTTTCTTTTTTTGACACTGAGGAGGAACACATCTTCCCTTCACTTAGAATATGTCTACACATACAAACAAACACACAAGTTTGTATTTCTATCTTTGTGAGAATACTTTATATTACTGCAGAATGCACTCAATAGCCCCCCACTCTTTTACTTTAACTTCAACAAAATAACCACCATTTACAACAGTGGAGATGTACATACTGTCATTCTCTGGGTGTTTTTAAATGGTAGTGAATGGTACTGAAATAAGGTATCTGCTTTTTTAGAAAAACCCATGCCTTCAGGTAATGATGATACTGATGAACATGATTACTTCACAGGTGCACAGGTTTCACGCACAAATGTTTACTGAAGCAGTACTTCAGTGGCATTTGTACTCTTTAAGCGAAGCTAGATGGACTCACCAATCCTTCTATAAAGGACCAATTTGCACCCAGCATCTGCTTTCTTTCAGCAACCGAAACACCAACACAACAAATAAGATGGTTACATTCAATCAAAGCTTGTGTCTCCTCTTTTGTAATGTGATGATTGCTAGTGCAAGTGGGTTTCTTATTCAGATTCAGTGATTGAAGGTGACAAAGCTAACCAAAGAGCAATTGTGCTTCCCTTAGGCCAAACCAAACCATACGAATATCATTGTGCTGGCTTGCAGTAGTGAGTGGGCATATGTGAAGGGGGGCCAGGGTTAAAAACACAATTGGAATAGACACCATAAAAAATAAATAAATAAATACTATAACCAACTACCCCACCCAGTGATAAAATGGGCACTGGGACCCAATATAACAATTAAATCATTTCAGGAAGGAGCAGCAAGACAAAATTAAAATAATTTACAACATTTATTTAAAACTCTAAAACAGTAATAATCCAGATTATAATATATAATAATTGTCCATGATAAAACAGATAAAACACAGTCTCAAATACAGTCGTACAGTCGGAGAGCGGCACACCAAACAATGGGCGCTGCCATCTTTAAAAAGTCTAAGTCCCACCCATTACTATCCCTTATTGGATATAGCGGCTGAAAGGGATCTCATACACATTATTGGGAACAGCTGTTACTCAGGTCACCCATGGTAGAGATAAAAAAAAAGAAAAAACAAAGTAAAACCCAAAACATGCAACATGCAAAGGAAATTATAAAAAACACCACAATAATTCACCCTACACAATACAATGCAAAAAGAAATCACTCCAAACCATAATCTTATCTCTCCATGTAAGCCCCGTAACACATGCTTACTGAGTCTCTTAGGTTACAGACACACCAAGCCAACATCAAAGAACCTGTGAGTTAGACCAACTGTTGAAGCCCCTCCCCCACTGTGGTCCATTCTCTTCTCATTCAGTGATTCGCTAAGCTGAATAACCAATCAGAGTCACCTCTCTCACAGGTGGTGTCTGCTGCTTACTTAAAATGCTGAATTGCTCAAAAGACCAGCTCCTACTGTGTGGACACACCAGAAAAAATAGACCAACAGTTGCTCACCAACAGGCCAAGTGTAGGTTTGGTGTGTCATGGCTCTTTGAAGGATTTACCTGAAGTTAAAGAACTAATGCCAGTCTAACAAGTCGAATTACACTGTAAGATTTATTCAGAAGAAATACTAAAGTTAGCAAACACCGTTGCCTTGGCAATGAAATCATTTGTATTCCAGTAAGAAGTTGTATTTTAATGAAAATGTAAAAAAGACAGGCAGCATCAGTGTAAATGAAACTGATTACAGTATTTCACGCAAACAATATTAGTTTCCATAAAGAAACAGAGAGACGGAACAGTGGTTCTCTATGGTTACCAAGGATATAAAATCCATTATAACATAACACCATCTCCATTTAGGACATTTTCTTTTAAAACTATAGAGTATACCATATACTGTATCCATTAAAATAAATGTAATAATGTAAGGTTTTTAGAATGTGTTTGTGGCCAACATATGTGTATTGTATTTTCTCAGAACTCTGACACTGCAGACCTCTTGACACATTGCACAACTTGACAACAGCAATCAACAGCATCAAGTAGGGATTGTAAAAACTGAAGTAATGATTTCCTAAACTGACAGTAACCAGAGCAATGTTATGCTAATACTGGACACATTCACAGAAACTTGTTTTCATTGTTTGATTGTTGCGGGGCTTTGGCAATCCTTAACCTTTAATACTGGTTTCGCCTTTCAGTTGACTTCCAACACCACAGTCTTACAATGTGATTGAGGGACTTTGTGGAGTTTTTCCCAACTAGTAATATTCTCCATATTTTACAATATGGAGAATTTTTTGTGAGTGGCTTTGTTTGTTCTTGTGCAGATGCACCACAAAATACACATTTCAGCCAATGTTTGCACTCAACTGTCTCAATTGTTGCAATTGTCTTTGCAAAAGTTTTATGAAGAAAGAAAAGTTGATGATGTGTTCCTTATGCCAGAAACTAAGTTTGGTGCTATAGCTACATGAACCATGACTGTAAGTCTGAATATTAATAAAATAGAGTTAATACAGTACATTTGTCTAGAAACAGGTGAGGCAAAAAAAAAAAGATCTGGTTTGAACATTTCAATGTTAATGTGATTGTATGCCTGTTTGATTTTGAAAAAAAAGTTGTCTGCAAAGTGTAGTCACAAAAAACCCAAAATTATTATTATTTATTCATAATATTGTTTGGCTGGTTTTGTGATTCTTCTGTAAACCTTCAGCTCTTGCCAAATCATTACTTCCCAGGAGCACTTTCTTCTTTATCTTTGAGGACACATATTTTTTGATGAAACACGTAATGAGATATCTTAAATCGTGATGCTTGGATTACAAATGTGTTGTGCAAATTTAGGACACACACTGTAATGACATTGCCCCCTAAGGCACCATTTAGGGATGTCACTGGCAGCCAGACATTTTCTGGTAATGCATTTTTGGCAACTATCATTTGATGTAAATATGGGTGACAGATTGCTTTAAGGAGCTCTATACATCCCTCGAAGGTGTTGGGATCATGTCCTAGCGTGGAGTCTTTATGGTGCATGTCCAAGAAGATACTGTGTGCATGTAGCTAAGATTACTAATCTCATTAATGCAGCTAAACTAAAGCCAGGGAAAAATAAACATTTAGTCTTTTAGCATTATTTTATTAAACTCTGCACACAGGTGTCTTGTTTGTATAATAGTGTTCTTTTTCATATCTGTGTATGTGTGTATCCTGTTGGCTACAACAACACCACTAAAAATTGTATTCACTTAAAGACTGTTTGGCATTAAACTATCACTTTCATCATCAGGTTTTGTTAATAACTTAAATAGTGCTGTAACATCAATATGTCAATTCCATATTGTTTTTTGAGTTAGTGCAATGATTATTTACAGAAACTGTCAACAAAAAAAGAGCATCACTAGGAGATTTGTAGCATCTCCCAGTCTGTACAGTTCATAGCATTTTTACTGCAGGCCAGATTTGGCAAGAACTCAGCAGTTTTTGATTTATGACATGCCTTACACTAGGGCCAGCGTGAATGGACCTAGAGTTTTCAGAGTTTTTCACAATGGCAGATGGTGAGAGGAATGAAAATCTAGTAGAAAAGTCATTGCTCACACATTTATCATTTTCAGCAAAGTAAAAACCAGCACCAGCAAGATGATGTAAAACATTGGGTTAAAGGGTGTGATCTGAGAAATTCTAACACATAACAGTTGAAGTATCAAGGGATGCGGTTGATGGTTCAAAGCACGACTGTGGAGATGGGATATCTATAAGATGACCAACTATGAGGTAAAAATAAATAATTGCTTCTTAAAAAGTGTAAGTTCTTTAGTATAAAAAAATACAGACCAGGCTTTAATTACACTGTTTTGCAGTGTGAAGTAAGAAATAAAACAAAAGTATTTAGAACTATATCACATATGTGCACAACTAAATTAAATTACATCAATGAAAAGTTAACAACTCCATACTAACTCAAAAAAATAGATTTATTACAATATGATCCCAACTTGGTGAAGTTGCAATACTTTAAAAAGTTCCCCTATATTTCAGTTTTATATTGTTTTGCAGAGTAAGCTGATGGGGAATATCAGGTAGCATAATGTATCTTGCAAGTAAAACAATTCACAAGTAAATTTCACAGGATTTTTTTGTTTTGATTTGTCTGTTATCACAATGTACATATTCATCCAGCTCTATTAAAGCTTTTGCAGGTGCCCTTTGTGTCATAAGTCATCAATCTTTGTAAGAGATATCAAATTGAAGTGCACTGTGTGCTTTGCATAACATTATTCCGTTGTGTTAGTGTTTCATGCTAAGTCCTGGGGCAAGTATGTATACAGAGACTCTCTGGAGGAATATATCTGCATTTTCAGTTTCACACAAGACAGATAAAAGGTTATGATGGAAGAAGAGAATGCAAGCTTGATTACCACCAGCTCAGTCTTTTTTTTCCCCCCTTGACTAACAGATACACATAGATCATGTATACACACAGACTTGCAAACCAAACGTATGTGGTCAGACATGCATATACTCACATACAATTCCATGTGAGTTATGCTTACATTTGAGAACACATCCATAGAAACAAAAGTGGACACACAGTAGCAAACCCACCAGTGTATTTAAATATCCATATATATAGACATAGACATACTCACAAACCTACAAATACATGCATTTGTATAGCACATATCCCAGCTAGAAAACATGCACACTCGCATTAAGACAAATTCACTCATTCAGCTCACTCCAACTTTCCCTTTATTTCACTTTGTTTTGTTCTCACCTCCAAGGCATAATCAGCCTCTCTAATCCATTCCCTTACATTAAGTGCTGCTTCCTCATCTGTTTGGCCTGTAGCACTCAGCGCACTAGCTGTTGACAGCACCGTTGTTTTCCACAGAAAACACCCCCCGGGTCACGGCAGGGAGATGGAAAGGAAAGAGAGACAGATCCCTCTGGCACCTCTTGGAAGATATCCTCATTTTTTGTTTGCCCCCTTAAAGAAGACAAGCTTCTTTTTCAGCCTTTGTTTAGGGAATGTCGTTGAACAAAACAAGCAAGTTCTGCTGGCATCCCTTCCTTTGGAGTTATTTCAAGCAACGGATCAGATGATGGAGCTTTGCATACTTTCATAGAATTTTGGTGGTGTTTATTAACAGTAGCAGAATATGGCACTACTTAAGTTGAAAGTTTATTTTTACTGTGGTACAAATCTAATAAATATGAGGATGAAGAAACCTTGGAGCTACATTTGAACAATGGCGGGAAATTAAATTTCAGTGCAAATATTGTCATATAGACAGGATGTTTACATAGAATATACGATGGGCTACAGCTCTAGGATCCAGTGATGAGACCATATCAAGGAAAAAAAAATCTTAGTATTGCTTTACTTACACTTTCACTTAAAATGCAAGGCTGCCCTTACCTGTTTGTTTAAAAAACATGTCCTGTGTTCCTGTAAAACAATAGAAAATGTTGGTTTCTTTACTACACAAGTATAATTATAAGTGACGTTTTGTAACACTCGATGCTCATAGTGAATTATCACTTCACTGTTATTACTGTTATTATTGTGTCTGTGCAAAACACTTTTTAAGCTTAGTCTTCAACTTCACATTTTTTTGTTTCCTTTCATCCCTAGTGTTAAAAATACATCTAGACTAGTTCAGTAGCCAGGTTCCATTCATTTAAAACGTTATTTACACAAAATGAACCCATCTCTGGCCTAAAAAAAAAACAAAAAAACATTGTCCCTGTACTGAAGTCTGATGTTTTAATGTCTGGTTGTAATTCTTGTTACTGTCACCCCAATACAATCAAGCAGAAAGACAAAAAATTACAGGGGACTGAACCCGTGGTCTCAGGTGTGCCTGTGTTTTCAGACCTTAGAAACAATAGTAGTTGTTATCACAACTGCCTCAGCAATGAATAGGTAATATACAGTATTAAACTCGGCATTATACTAATTTTCTTGTCATCCTGTATCTCACGTGTGATGCTAAAGCACAATCCATTTGTGTTACTATATTATAAA
Organism: Ctenopoma kingsleyae; assembly: GCA_032353495.1. NCBI lineage: Eukaryota > Metazoa > Chordata > Actinopteri > Anabantiformes > Anabantidae > Ctenopoma > Ctenopoma kingsleyae. Next base: position 16,395,064 of record JAUBNQ010000020.1, read on the forward strand.
GGTGTTCTAGCCAAACAGCCCTAAGGAACTAATTTGTCATTTGAATACAACTGCTTTCAGTGTTTTGCTTTGAGCTACAAATTTAAAAGACGTAGCCCCTGTGATTCATTTGAAATAATAATATAACAGTATCTTTTCTCTAGAGTGTAATTATTTTAAACATCGACCTAAGGTGGGAGTTTTGTATTACAAGAAACAAATCCGTCATAGTTTTATTTTGTCAAATGGCTTATATTCCTTATGATTACTGAGTACTGGTTAAGCAAATAGAGCCATGTTCCATTTTTAAGACCAAGTCCTTAATTTTTCTTTGAATATGTCAGGTGAGCAGATCAGGTTATTGCAGGGAAACGTCAGGATTGGTTAGGACAGAATTCAAAACAGGAAGTCCATTCACCAGTTCTCTGCTCAGACGTGTCACTTAGCTTTTCATTCTTCTATCATCTCCTCACCAACTCCAACCCTACCAGTCTCCAGTACCATGAGAACTCCCCTCTTTTTCCCCTTCCACGCTTTGTTGGCCGGTTAAAGTGTAATACTGATTCCTGGTGTAATCCACATAAGCGCTAGGGTGTTACTACAGCAAACACGTGCACTTTCTAACCTGTTGCTCTTCACTCTACAATCATAATCAAGGTGGCAAAGCATTGTTGGGGAGTATAAGCCATTAACCATAAGAAAATTAAATTATAGCTCTAAAAGTACCTGCTGGTAGATTAAGAATACACTAAAGATCTTTCAGCAAGTTGCACCAAGAAGGCTATTGCAGTTTTATAGTCAAATTTGTTGGG
>JAUBNQ010000020.1:16400380-16414172 GCA_032353495.1 Ctenopoma kingsleyae
ATTTAATGAAAAATCCCAACTGAGTTTGTTTCAATAGGAAATTGTAGTGTGGGTAAGTAACTATTATATCACATAATCATTTTTTTCAAATTTGTGAACTTTTGACATAAAGATTTGTCATTGTCATTTAATTTATTTTAAAAACACAAACTATTTGCACAAAGATCAGCTATTGTTTGCTTCAGTCAAAAAATCTTAATGCTTATCTGATTTCAAAAATGTCTTTCATCTACTGATCATCAAAGGAAAAAATATGCACTTTCAAAGTATAGATTCAAACCCATGAAACAAATTAGTAATGAAATTAAACTACAGATTAAGTGCAGGATGAACTGCAGACATATCATTCCATCTAAGAGAAACTATGCATGTTTTGACCAATCAAGGGATATTAGCAGTCTAAGCAAGACCTAACACAATGAGAATCTGAAGACCTCCACAAAGTAGCTGATTGCATTATGGGCTTGCTATGCAGCTGGCAGCTGGTTCCTGACAATATGATGATGGAAAACTCTCGTCAATCCACTTCAAAATAGTCAATTAACGGAAATGAAATTGCGTGATGTCTGTTGCAACACAGATGCTGAAGTAGGCAAAGATGACAAGCTGGGACTGCAGAAGAAATTCTCTTGCTGGTTAAAACTTACCAATGTTCAGTGGTTAGGTTTTAGTAATCCTTGTTAACACTACATAAGAGACTGTAGCAAAACTGACCCTGTGTGAGAAACTCTTGATTAACATGTAATGCATGATTAAACTTTAGAAGTGCATATCACTTTTAGAGTTGTGATGTAGTGGATTTTAAATAACTGGAAGACAGAGTACTCATTTGGCAGTCACAAAGCTACACACATTGTACCACTGTTGTGTATCACTGGAACTATTGTTGTATCCTTTTCTTCTATACCTTACTGTATGAAATAATGTATATGCCAAGCAAAGTATTGCTTAAGGTAAACTTAGTTTATCAGCAATGTATGTATTTGTCTGCGTCTTTGTTGATGTGGCCATGTACAGTACTAACCAAGCCTGAAATATAATGCAGTTGTAGTTTTTAATCTGTAACTTGCTTTTTATTGCTATAGTACACATATATCCCCTCGTATAGTTCTTCTGGATAATGTGAAAGTGTCCCAGAAAGATATTTGATTGATTCCTATTCAGTGTAGTGTGGAACATATCAGTGAGATCTACCACAGTACCTAGTGTGCACATTTAAGCACACATGCTGTACACACAGACACACACTTGGCCCTTGTCTGCAGCCCTTTTCTATAGAAGGATGTGAAAGAGGTCTAATTGGCTGCATTGCCTGCTCCCATGTTTTCATGGTCATTCAAGCGGTCTTGTTCCATGAAGGATAAGGGGTATCGAGCTGCACTAGATGTGCAGAGAGAGACAGACAAGCAGGAGAACAACCTAACAAACATTCCTATCAAGAGAAGTGAGGTCCATGTTGCAACTTCTGAGTTAAGCGGCGCTATATTCCAGCATTAGAAATGTTTTCTCGGATTATATTTGTTGACTGCACTGGTACACAAACACTGATCTATGTGGATCAATATTTAACTTTTTTCTAATGTAGAAAAAATTATCAGGATTCCTATCCTAAGTGTGTCAGAGCCAAGCAGCCTCACCTTGTAATGTATTTAGAGACTCCTGAGATACAGAAGGGCCAATTTGTATGAACATGCATGTAAAAAGCTTAATCTGAATTACACTAAGACCGAAGTAATAACCAAAAGCTGTTTTCCCCTGTCATTTTTTTCTAGCTGTGTTGGTCTGAAGTGATTTTAGATTTTGCTCCATTAGACTAATTGCTGACTAAAACAGAGAGTGCTCGTGTCTGCCAAAGGCCCTGTGGATCCCAAGGGCTCTCTTGAGCAGTGCAGCTGACATCGAGTGCTGCTCAGTGAGTCTGGAGCTCCATCTGTGCCAGCTTCTCCCACTGGGTGCCTTGTACCCAGCTGACCCCCCCAACTCCACCCTGCTGCTAACCACAATGCTGGAGTACTATACGTCTGCTTTCCCTCAAAAGCCTGTTACACTGAGGGAACACACTATGGTGTGCTTAGGAATGCTAATACAGATGCACACATTAAGAAAGAGCAACTGTTACTTCAATACTATTTTGATTCTGATGCATAAAGTAGATGTGCTGTCCTGTTGTAAAGAACAAATTGTACTTTGTAAAGTTTCGGAGTGATAGTGGATCCGTTGGTATGCCAGTCACCTAAAAACCTAGGGTGTTCTTCAGGTTCCAGATCACATGCTGAAGTGTCAAAACGCTGAACCCTGAACCCTTGGCACCTTAAGGGGGCTGCCTGTCCACAATAATTTCCCCAAGGGGATTAATACATTATCAATAATTAATAATAATTAATAAATAAATTAGTTGTTTGTGTCAGCAGGTTATTAGTACAAACAGTAACATATTATAGTTAGGCAGCCTATAATTGGACTTTGATATTCAATTAACACACACGCACACAACCGTAAACACCAGTGAGTAATGTGAGTTTTTAAACTGAAATTACATTTGGCAAACTAGTGTTGCTTTTGAAACCCACCTACTTTTAGTTTTTCAATGAAAATTACAAATAACATATAGATGTACAACATACATTTTTATATTTGCAAATATTGTAATATTTGTTTGGGTTAAAAATATACAAGGCAACACTGCTCTATGTATATTGTGTCTATTTCAGATTATTAAATAATTGTTTTTTTTGTTCTGCCTTAAACATTTTCTGGCAGCTGTCCATGGTGCTGATTTTGGAGCTATCCTGGGTGTTCCCTGACATTTAGGCCAGCAGGTTAAGGGACTACTTCCAGGAACTTACTGCTAGTAAATTTGTTTTAATTGATGAGGGTAATCAGTTTCTGCTTCTGTTAAGCTCACTGTGCATAGTTTTTCCAAATCCTGTTGGACAAGCTACTTTTGCTCAAGTCTGGTTTGAGTTAGTAGTGTCTTGCAGTGATTTTAGTTAGTGTTGTCCATGCTGTCCATATTGTGATGATACAATACTGATGACTGAGAACTATCATATGTTAGTATGGCAATGTTTTAAATCATTAAAGTACCCTGCAACTTCACTTATCTGAAACACAGAGGAAAAAACAGGGCAATAAGAGGTAAAACAGTCATTATACGGCATGTAGATCCAGCAAAGTCATTCTCATGGTTCTCTCTTAGGCCTACTGAAGGTCGACGGAGCAGCTGGGAAAGTCTGACAGCTGGGAACCTCCACAGTCTCCAACAGACCCAGATGTTCCTCTCTCCCCCTTTCTCTGCAGCTCTATCCCTTGTCTCTTTTCTCGTTCACCATCTCTCTGCCCATGTGGAAAAATACTGGCAAAGCTGTGTTCCAGTTGTGAAATGGTTGTTTTTGGCAGTTATGTTTTCCCTTTCGCCCCCTTATCCCAGATGTAGCCAATCTTGTGTGAAGATGTCAAAATTATGTAAATGATACTGGAGAGCTGTATAGTAAGAATCTTTCATGTGTATTTGTCATTATTTACTGTAGACATTGGGTGACTTCATTCTGGAATAGGGAATAATACACTAGATTTATTATTTTAATATTGATACATTATATCATTTTATTATAACACCTATAGAAGACAAAGTAAGACATACTGCTAAATGAATATGTAATGAGATCATAATTTGCATTTGGATGTGGCAGTAGATCTGAAACTGTTTGTGGTGTCACAAAATAAAATTGTGAAACTAATGGAGGTCAGCGATTCATAAGTAAAATTTATATTTTTTGTTTGTTAGCTCATTACATAACTCATTTGCATGTTCAAAGAATGATTCAATGTATAGTACATCCGAAACAGACATATACACACAGCTAAAAGGACAGCATGTCAGACGTAATGGCGGTGGATATACTTTATACATTGTATACATGTAAGTTTCCTTTTCTACAAACCTACAACACATCTATAATACAATCTACAGTATATATTGTAGAGCAATAAAATTAGTAACATGAAGCAAATAAACACTCTCTACAGCCACACTGTTTTGGTGTCAGTTAGAACTGAGACATTGAAGGAGCCATGCAGGCTTTATATCCATCTTGGGAATCCCCCCCAGGAATCATGCCTAATCACGTGACATTAAAATGTCCAATTTTTATTAATCTCACCTTGTAGTCCTGACAGCAACTAGTACTTAGGAACTCTGCACAATAAAGAAGGTTAATCACTCAGACCATGGCTATGAATCTTCAGTCATTTTAAACCCAAAGCAAATAAACAAATTATTGATAAACAATGGGCATCACACAGGACATGCATTAGAGTATTAGGATATTCATTAGTTATTCCTTAAAATGAAACAGTAATCAGTAGCAAGCAAGCTGTTCTAAATGTAATTTAACTGTAATTGTTTCCCTCTCGCTGGATGTTTTGATACTAAAGAGATCAGTCAGGGGTGATGTGATTGCACCTGATAGGTAATCTATGAAAAGTCCTGGTGTGAGACAGGCCAAGGTTGGGTGCCATCTGGCCATGTAGGTAGCAGGAGGCCTACATGGCCAGTAGAGAATATGATGTCATAGTTATCCATTCACAATACCGTGGTTTCTAGTGTCTTTTTTGTCTTATCTTAAGGTACAAAGATATTTTGATTTAACTTTTATAAGTGTACTATGGATTTACATGTCTTTTAATGGTAGAGGCCAATGTTGTTTTAATTTTTTATTGTTTCTCTTAAATTTGCTCACAGAAAGAAAAATGGCAAAAACAAGAACCCCTGATATGTGCATATGCAATGTCAAAAGTCAAAAAGGCATTTTTGCATTTTGAAAGTTCTCAGAATTCTTTTATTCCACTATATTAAATTACAGGGCTTAGCACACAGACTTTCTTTAAGATAAAATTCATTAATTCAGTGAATAATGTCTCTGTATGTATCTCTCTGTATATATCAAATAAACATGCAGCTATCCATGACCTATACATAGGTATCAGTAATCCCTAAATATTCAGCAATGCTCATAATAAAGTCATAAATAAAATAGCATTCCTATGTGAAACCATATCTTAAAATTTTCATGCCATTGAATGTTGACATAATTAACAGATTTTTCAGTAATACAAATTTTGTTAGCTCCAAGAGATACTCAGTTGGTGGTGAGGTTAAATGAAAAAATGCTTATTCACGCGTCGTTAGGTATGTTTGTACATAGCGAGTTCACACCTAAGGAAACCAAACAATTCTGTTCCTCAATATCAAAAAACAATACTTAAATTCTTAAGATGATCAGCTGTGTCCTTCACACAAGAAAGGAATTAATGGGGACTGAGGGGGACTAAATCTCTCCTGTGTGTCCCCTTGCTGTTCTTCTGTGCCAATTGTGAACTTTGTTTTCCTTATAATCTAAGGTGTTTTTGGTGATATCTCTGCATTTCCAACTGATGAAGCTCTTACAGGAGTGGAAGCTGGGTAGTCCACTCTGACTACCATGCTCTGATGCACGCACAAACACACAGGTGAGCACACTTCTGCCAGCGGACAGAGAGCGCATGTTGGAAAATGTATCACATCAACCACCTGAAAAGCGTTATTTTAAACACCGTTGTTAATTTGACAACTGTCATTAAAAGAAACACAAGAACGTCACGATTCCTTTAAGTGTTTGTGTAGGTGTCGTTGTTGTTGGGTGATTTGCTGGCACCACCGGTGTGTTTTGTATTTAAGTAATACGTCAGACTCAAAGTTCTCTGGTGATAGGAAAATTCAACTTTGCAGTGGTTACAAATAACTGTTCTATCAACTCTGCGGTGTGGAACAGATTTAAAAAGAAAATGTCCTTGTAAGAGTTTGGTAAATCGCATGATGCATGACCTCAGTCCAAAGCCAGTGCTGATCAACATCCCACCCCCCTTTGACCCATGGTTTGTCTGTATGTGTATTCAGATCCAGTGAGCAACAGACTTTCATAATCATAATATTAATAAAACTATGTTAACGCACAATAAAACAATTCTTGGTGTTAATTAATTAATGCGTTAACACGATAATAACACATTAATGTGTCCAGCCCTAAAAATAATCAAGACTTTGGAAATTGTTTTGTACTGAATAGGTAAATTTTTATCGACATGGGAACTGTGATCTACCAGCTGATGTCGAGGTGGAGTACAGCAAGTTTTTGTTCAGTGACCAGGCCAGTTATGTGACCTTCCTCCAGATAACATAAAAGGTGGATGAGTGGTTCAAGAATACAGAAGAAAAAAAGAGACAGGGAACTGAGAGTGGCATGGCAGTGAATCATGCTAACGTTACACACTTCCTCAATCTGTCCATCCATCTGCCTCCCACGCCAGTCTCATTGCTCTCTCTGTCAGTCTGTCTCTTACCTTCCATTTCTCTGCTCTACCCTCATTTTTCTTTGTCACCCATTAGTCTTTTTCTTACCTTTCGTTGATCTCTCACCTCTAACCTGCGGCAGAAAAAGGTGTGTTACTTGTCTGCACTTCTATAGTCTGACAATATAGTCTGACATTTTAAACAGACTTTGGGCCTCTGTCACCATCTTCCTAAGTTTTCTTCTTAGTATTTATGCTTAAGAAAAGAGCAAAAGAAATCTATGTTGGAGTCTGCTGTTGGAGACATGTCTGATCTTAAACTGCACATTTGCTTGTACATTTATATCAGGTGTGGATATAAAACTGAAGTTAAAAAAAAAAGAAGTTTAACCCCCCCAGGGGGAGGGGTTAAATGCAGAAGTCAAATTTCATTGTAACATGTAAATATAATCAATGACAATAAAAAGCTTTCTTCTTCTTTTTTCAAATAACGTGCAACTAAGACACTTTCATAGAGAATGAGAACCATACCCTGCATCCAATTCTTGTAATACATCCACAGTCCGTCCTTACAGCCTTCATCCATTTTACATCTTGTTTACATTGTGATTATTTTATACTAATAGAATATTAAAGAAATTACAGCATTCCCGAAAAAGCTGTAATAACAATACAATTTAACCTTATCTTAATAATAATAATATCTGCACTCCAGCACTGCTTTTATACTACTGACTGGGCCATGTTCAAGCAAGCTGCTACTTAAAACCAACACACTGTCATCCAGGAGTATGCAGAGTCTGCGTACAACCAACACACTGACATCCAGTAGTACGCAGAGACTGTAACTGCCTACATTTCCAAATGCATCGATGACGTGACTGTAACCAAGACCATCACTACTCGTGCAAATCAGAAGCCATGGCTGACAGGAGAGGTTCACAGGCTACTGAGAATCAGGGATGCTGCCTTCAGAAGCAGGGATGCAGCTGAGCTGACATCAGCCAGAGCCAACCTTTCCCGTGGCATCAGGGAAGCAAAGAAACGGTACACAAAAAAGACTGTCCACCAGTTCAGGGACAGCAGAGATACACACAGCCTGTGGCAGGGAATCTAGACCATCACCGATTATAAACGTCCACCACAGTCCTGTGTCAATCCTTGTCTGCTGAACCAACTAAATGACTTCTTTGCATGTTTTGAAGCAGTAAACAACATGCCGGCACAGAAGACTCAACCCCCCACCAGTGACCAGGTCCTGCATCTATCCCCAGCAAGCATGAAGAAATCACTTGCCACTCGGTTAACCCACGCAAGGCTGCTGGCCCAGACAATATACTTGGCCAAGTCCTGAAAGATTGTGCAGACGAACTCAAGGATGTTCTCACAGACATCTTCAACATGTCCCTGAGTCAGGCTGTTGTACCTACCTGCTTTAAAACTGCTATGGTCCTGCCTGTGCCAAAGAAAACACATCCATCCTGCTTAAATGACTACCGCCCTGTTGCACTGACCTCCACCATCATGAAGTGCCTTGAGAGACTAGTCATGAGCTACATCATATCCAAACTTTCACCCATGCTAGATCCCTTCCAGTTCGTCTATCGGACCAACCAGTCCACAGAAGATGCAATCTCCTCTGCACTCCACCTTGCTCTCGCCCACCTAGACACTAAGGGCTCTTATGTGAGAATGCTGTTCATTGACTTTAGTTCAGCATTCAATACCATAATCCCTCAACAACTGATAGAGAAACTGGACCTGCTGGGCTTTAACACCTCACTGTGTAATTGGATTTAGGACTTCCTCACTGGAAGGTCACAGTCAGTCAGGATTGGCAACCAATCATTGAGCATCACCATACTGAACACAGGAGCCCCCCAAGGCAGTCCCCTGCTTTTCACCCTGCTGACCCATGACCCACACAGCTCCAACCATTACATCAAATTTGCAGATGACACAACTGTGGTTGGACACATCAGCAATGATGATGAAAAGTGCTACAGAGATGAAGTTAACCAGTTGGCCACGTGGTGCAAAGATAACAATCTCTCTCTTAATGTTGAAAAAACAAAGGAGATTGTTATTGACTTCCAGAGAGCACACTTCCGGCACCCCCTGCTGACCATCAATGGTACCGCAGTGGAATGGGTAAATGGGTGAAATTCCTGGGGGTGCATATTACAGAGGATCTCTCGTGGACAAAAAACACCACAACACTGGCCAATAAAGCCCAGCAAAGGCTCTACTTCCTTAGGAAACTAAAAAGGGCAGGAGCCCCAGTTCCCATCATGTGCTCCTTTTACCAGGGCACCATTGAGAGCATCCTTACCAGCTGCATCACTGTGTGGTTTGGGAGCTGTACCACCTCTAGCCGCAAGTCACTGCAGTGCATAGTGAAAGCCACAGAGAGAATAGTTGTGCTATTGGTGCTTCTCTTCATTCACTTTTGGACATTTACAACACCCGCCTTGCCCACAAAGCTACCAGCATCGCAAGCGACTCCACCCACCCCCTGCACAACCTCTTCAATCTCCTGCCATCTAGAAGGAGGTACAGAAGCCTAAGGGCGAGTACCATTAGACTGAGCAACAGCTTTTTCCACCAGGCTGTCAGGAGGCTGAATTCTCTCTCTCCCTTCTCTTTCTGCCCCTCTCCCCTCTTCCACCGACAAAACTCTAGCCTATTACAGACCTGGCATACAATTAGTCCATTACAGATTTAATATAATACAAATAACTGGCGCATATTGCTGCCACCCTTTGTGCTGCTACTTCTATTATGAAGGTTATTGAGTGTTACACGTCATCTTTAGCGTATAAACATACTGGGTCTTGTTTATATACTGTGTTTATGTTTACATATTGTTTATTCTGTTTATACACTGTTTCTTTTGGTTATTATTTATCTTTTTTTCAACACCGGGATTAGAGTGAAACAGCATTTCAATTCTATGTATGTCTTGTCCTTATTGAAGAATTGATAGTAAAGTTGACTTTGACTTTTTGTCTGTCCATTGTTCATTGCCTCACCAATACCTATTCTAAACATTCACTTTTTCCATCCATTTCTTCTACCCAGCTTTATCCTTACTAAGACTGGTGAATGTCCACAGTGGGAGGCTGTCAAGGCCATTCAGCTCCAGGTGGATGATGGTGGTGGGATAGGTATACTAAACAATACTGCAGGACCAGGTGAGCCTTTTCTTGCCACAATGCTAAGAGAGGTGAGTTAAGGACCTGTGATGCATCTATCAATCAACATAAGGTTGAGGTGTGGTGAGAATTTAATGTTACAAGGTTGCTACATGTCTGTAAGCGCACAAATTGTCTGTTAGAAAAGTGTCACTGTGAGTTGAAGTTTGGTAATTTGTATGGAGAAATTAGTTTAATGTGTACTGGGATGCTGTGTGCAATGTTTGCAGTATACAGACAACAGAATACTTTTACCAATACTAATTTCTTTTACTGTAAGGACTATAGATATTTTTTATTCTTCAATAAAAACTAGTCAAAAATCTACAAACATACAATCATTATACACTAAATATACTGCTGTATAAAAATTAAAGAAAAAAAAAATAAAGGTTATAATATACAATTTTCAATTTTCTTTGCCATGAACACATTTTGGTACAACATGTTGAAATTAATATTAAGTTATTAACTGTTTAGACCCATTTACTAGAGTATGTGTATAAGGAATTTTTTAGAATGAAATCCTCATTTAACAAGTTTTGTGGATTTTTAGCATGTATTCACTTTAGTTTTAGCTTGTGATGTACTTACTAGTGAGTATTGAGGTGACTGTAGCGTTTGCATGTGTGTAGAGCAGGTGGAAGGAGAGTATTTCTGTTTTTGGGCATGTCTATGTTTGATTTAGAGGTGTTGGGAACTACCAGCCACTACCTTGCAAGGCAGTTTCCAATAGCAACCAAAACTACTAGCTTCATACTCTTACAGGGCTTCATAGTGGTATTATTTATATCACTGTACTTTTATTGGACCCACATGGGCATTTGCAGTGTATCATTATTTGTTTAATCTCTTTGCTATATTTTAAGATGATGTGTCCCACTGTAATATTGAAGGCATTAAGCTGAGAGGCTCATGTTCAATGACTTACAGTAGGTGAGCAGTTGAAGCTTCTGACTAACTGACTCACTGTAAACCTGATACATATAGTGTACTGAAAGTCTCATCTCTCCTTAACATATTATGTATACATGCAAACAGATTGTGAATCAAGATGTGAACAAGCTGGAAGCTGGTCACAGCCAGTTTTGGACTTAATTGCATTAATAAACAGACTACTGCTGTAAAAAGAGAGCAATAAGACATCTGTACATATTACTGTAGTATCACATGATCAAGCTGCACATCATATTTCTACTCAGTTTGAAAGGTCATCATATTTCACTTTTAAAGATCTATATTGTTGGCATATTGAACTATTGTTATTTATACTGTACGTGATTTGCAAATACATAGATTAGTATTGAAAGCCAAAGAGGTCATAATTTGGCTATTTGTCCATGTTGTGTGGTGTGTTTGGCTGTTTTAATCAAATTTAATTTCACCAGATGGTGTTTATAAACACCATTGTAAATGTCACTTGGCATTTAGGAATGCCGGTCCATGCGCCACCACACATAGCATAGATAGATAGCAGATAGCACACATTTTAAAGAATTGTTAGTCTGGCTTATATTTACTTTGACTGCAAACAAATATTATGACTGGGCTGGAAGAAGACATTTTGATATTTTGTATTCTGCAGCAATCAATTGTGCAATGCATCTGTTATGTTCTATCAGCAAAGTTTGGTAGAGGAATAAAAATACTGAAAGAAAGAGATTGTAGGGTTTTTTTTTTTTTACCTCCTTCTCTGAAGTAACTACAATGGCCCCCCTGCCTTGTTCTATCCCAAGTGTGTCCTGAAACCCAATGAATAACACCCAGATATTTTCAATCCAACATGCCCAAGCCACACTGAGTACAAAAAAAGGAAAGAAAAAAAACCTTCCTCTTCATCTCGCTGGAAAATAACTTTCGTACACCTCTATTTTACTCCCAATTTCCACATATCTTTCATTTCAAGGAGAACTAGCTTTTGTGAGGTCTATCAACCTTCAAGTCTGAAGCCATGGGGCCCCTGGTGTGTCCCTGCATGCCTTCTTTACACTAAATAGAACCACACTGCATACATAGCATGATATACTAATATGTAGACAAATTAAATACATGTGCAGGGTGAATTTTAACATATTTGAAAACTGATTTCTAGTACACAAACATTTTTGCTGAAGCTTAAAAAATGTTGGTATGCTATATGTCAAATATAGAATACATGCAATAATGTCTGAGAGTAGGACTGACTGACATAATGGTTACATCCTGGTGTGTCAGTATAGTTAACAGATTTTCAAGTTCATATTGTTTTCAGCTTGTGGCTTATGCTTTCAGTGTTGAAAAGTGTTGGGAAACAGTCAAGAAGACAACAGAAAAGTCATAAATAAAGGCTTTCTTAAGAGAAAATGCCAGGTTGTCTGTAAAATTTTAGAAGAAGAAAAAAAAACAACATTCCAGACAGGTTCCACAATTACTTCATACATATAAATAAAATGGTGTTTTGTATTACTAAAAATGTCTAACTGTGCTGGCTCTACTAAGTGACACCTAACACCACAGTAACAAAGACAGAGCAATTATGGCCAAAAGCAGTCAACAAATGTTGGCAGAGAATTATATGCAAAGTATGCAATGATGAACATGTTTCTAAAATAAACAGAAAATTATAAAACTATCAAAATAAAAACCTAATAAGAGGATACACAAGTAAATCAACAGCATATTCCGAAGTAAAACATGAAGAAAAGAAATTATCCAAGAATAAGTCAGCTTCTCTGAATAACTGGCATATGATGTAAGCTGATTATTAATATGATTGATACTATATGCCCCTGGGATATCTATATTTTAAACTAGTAGTTGTAAGCAATCCCTTCTTTTGATAAGGTGTTCTGCGTGTACATATGACAACACTGGGCTGGCTTTAGCTGTATAAGAGAAAATTAAGAAATTATGCAAATACAAACATTTGATACCACCCACAATGTGGGAAGACAAAATAAGTGCTGTGCAGGAGAACGACAGTGGAGAGGTGTCAGGAGTGAGCCTGGAAGTGTGAATGTGTGTAGGATGAACAGACACAAACAGGCAGACATACAAAATTGGTGAGTGGTGGTTTATGTCTGGTTTGTGAGAGAGAGCAACAGTGGACAAACTTAAAATGTGTGAGAGAGGTGTAGGTTGTCACAAATGGATGACTAAAAGGAAGAAACAGAAATAGGAGGTGGATGGGCGGTGGGTGAGAAGTGGAATGAAAGAGTAGGCATGAATGGATGGCTGGATAGAAGAAGGGAAAAAAAGAAAGGAAAAGACAGATGTCCAGTTGGCTGTTTTGTTTTTTTAGGTGATTTCTTGAATTCTCCATTTGATGTCTCCTCTTAATTTGACAAAATTACGCTCAAATCACTGTTAAAGTCATCATCTACCTTACAGCTGCACTAATCAAGATTTTATTTACAAATTTTCCTGCACCAAATCACAAAGTAAGCCTGAATCAGACAGCACCCATTAAATGCTCTAAATGACAAAATGACACCAAACAGATTAGCCCACTTTGTATAAGTGCATCTCCGGTGTCTGATGTGCTATATACACTTATCTGTCAACAAGAAGTGAAAAATTGTAGAGAAGTCATAATTTCACCTGAAACACACACAGCAGATGCTCAGAGAGAAGCGTGACGGCCCTGGCCTGTTAGGGGAGGGGTTGTCCTTGCCTGCCTGTGTTTGTGTTTTACCTTACAGGTAATTGTGGGGGAGCACCTGGGCCCTGTGCTCCTAAGCATCCACATAAAGACCGTGCATTCAGTCGCTTGTGGGCTGCTGCCGGCTGCTGCTTCCTCGACTGCCGCTAATGCTTTTGCCTGCCACATCTTTTGTTTGGTTTTTGCTCCACACAACACTCATACATTAATTTTGTCATGCATCCACTCACACACTTACTGATCCACTGATCCTCACACCTCATGCCTTGTTTTGTTTTGTATACCTTATTTGAGTTCTTTAATTAAATACTTTGTTTGAATAGCAACTTGGTGTCTCTACCACCTTTTTTGTCAGATCATGAGAAAACTGGTGCAAGTAGGTGTCCATGTTTTCTTCAAGTTACACTATTTCAAAGGTATAGATAAAGAATATCTAAAAGGTATCCAACATTTAAAACAAGTGACTTTTTACTTTTTAAAGACATCCAGTGGCGGCTTGTCCATAAGGGCGATCGGGCGACGCACCACCAAAGAATTATAATATGAGCACGTTAATGTTGGCTGTCACTGTCATAGGTAGTTAATTCTGTCTGTCTCTGAATATGGTCCAATCAGCGCCAAGCCTTGT
>JAUBNQ010000020.1:16420225-16430899 GCA_032353495.1 Ctenopoma kingsleyae
AATGGGATAAAACATTCTGAGAATGTTTTCTGAAATGTTTTAGTAACATTTGGTTGTTCATGTTCTAAGAACGTTAACTTGTAAGGTTCTTATAACCACGGTGAGGACATTCTAGGAACCTTTTAAAAACTTGCCACTCGGAACGTCACTGGAACGTTCAAGATGAACATTTTGCTAACGAAATTGCAATGTTGTGGGAATGTTCTTGTAACAAAAATTCCTAGTTTATTGATAAAATTATATATAAAAAGTAAACTAAAAGTATACTTGCTTATTTTTAGTCTTTAAAAAGTTTACTAATAGTAAACTAATAATAGTAATACTTTACTTACTTTACTTGGCAGATGCTTTTATCCAAAGTGACTTACAAGGAGAAGACACAAGCAATGTAATAGTAATAGTAATCCTTGCCAAATCCAATATGCGGAGTGATCCACTGTGGTGATCCCAAAAGGGAGCAGCTGAAAGAATCATACTTTTATATGTCTGATACAAACATGAGGACATCTTCTAAGTAATGTTAGCTAGTATTAAGGTCACCTTCAAATTAAATCTGAGATGTAAGTATATGATATTTTGCAGACAAAGTCAGTAACTACTAAGGGGCAGAGTAATTAGTGAATATTTATGGACAAAATTTAGAGAATGGATACTTTAATGTAAAGGGAAACACATTTCAATGGGGGAACACTACTGACTGACAACACTGGCTCAGTAACAGCTTTCAAGAACAAGTGACTAAAATTGATGGTCAGCATTATCTTTGTTTAGCTGAACTGGTCGTAGTTCTTCCATGAATACCAAATATAAAACCTTGCTGTCCTACTGATATTTACCACTTGTACTGACAAGAAAAATAGCAACTCCTCTGACTTAAGTATTTGTATTGCCAATAACACCCTCATAAACTCACTGTGAAACACAAACCCCACCATCAGTACCATGATGGCCTTCTGTTATCTAACAACTAGGCTGCTTGTTAGCAGCACGTATGCTACCACATGCTAGCCAGCAAGTAGGCCTCAAACCTGATGCATCAGACTTTCTTACCAAGCCAATCCCCCTGTGTTAACCTATGTCATCATAATTTGTACACATACAAGTACAAGTTTACAGTTTAGCCAACTCTGCCAGTTCAGCCAGAGAAAAAATGACTTAATAATAATTCTCCTACAGCCAACCTTCACTGGGTTGACCTTTACAACCCAGCCATGCCACTGTGCCCCAGCTGCCAACTCTACCTAACCTTTTTCTCCCACAGTATGTTTCTACAGCATACACACAAAGCATGAAGTCAATGTTGTGTCTGGCAACTGGCACAATCATAAATGCATGTTAACTGACATTTTCTGTAAAGGCTGTTAAGTACTGCAAAGCTGTTGTTGCTAAATCCACATTTCAATTTAGCTCACATTCAGCATCAAGTAGATGTTTTAAACGATTACCTGTTTTGCTGTCATTAAATGTTTTCTTGCAGTGCACTGTAATTTTATTTTGTCCATATACTTTTACATTCTTAAATATCCTACTATCTTTTCTTCTCCTCAGTGTTCATTTTGTCACTTAAATAAAGTTCCCACATTTACTGAAAGCAACATGGTTTGGCCCTGCCCTGTTTTTGGCCCTTCGCCAGAACAGGGCCAAAAGTCTCAAACTGAAAAAATACAATCTGTACTTGCAAAAATGTACCTGAAGAAAAGATTTTAAACTGCAGGAAAGATGTGAAACATAAAAATTAAGACATGAAATGGTAAAAAATAAAATCGGAATCTGGAAACATTTTAAGAAGTGTTTATTAAAAGAAAAAAATTAAATACATTTATATGAAAAATTATACAAACATACATTAAAATTGAAAACCCTTTCATACAATTATTTACACTTTGTTTTTTTTTGTTTGTTTGTTTGTTTTTTTTCAGGTTTCACAATCAGTACAGTAACTTTCAGTTTCAAAGTTTTGCTTTTCATTTACAATTTTGTTTTTCAAATTGACAAAACTTATGGCCCAGCTGATGTAGCATCACAGAATATAGCAGTTTAAATTGTCTGGTTGTTGAAAAAAGGTACACAAATGATTTTCTGACTCTGATCCAGAGTCAGAAAGACCCTGAGATACTTGTTGAGCTATACATTCATGTGATTCAGTTGCACAGTTGTTTAAGTTATTTAAATAAAAATTCAGCATGTTCACCAGGAGAATGTTAGAATAATTGTGACATAAAAAAAAAAAATACTGCCTTGACTATAGCTGGAGCAACACCTGCCTCTTCAGACAGAAAGTGAGGCACCTATGACCACAGTATTCTCCATGCTAAGTTTGATTGCTTAATAGCACAAAACATTCCTTTGGGAGGGTTAATGAGTTCAAGGGGCATGGTTGACCTTTGACCTGTTAAAACAGAGTTGATGAATTCGTGTTCATTAACTTTCTCTTTGGTGTAATCTAAAATACAACACAAATTTATTAAAAACATACATATAATAGTCCCATTATGTCATAATAGTCTGTATTTTGTAATGTATGTGTCACAGCAAAGATAATTGGTTGTCTTGGGGTTCAAAGAACATTAGTCACGTCTTTGTTTTGGGATATTCAAGCCTTATAATGTGTCATGATGTATTCTGACTACACCAAGCAACATGCAGGCCAAGCACTGATATGATGACCTGCATGAGTAAACAAACATGCTTGGCTGCTCAGACAGTTACGATGCCCATCTCAGGGTCTGGGTACACATGATATGACCTGGCATTTAGACCTTGCCAGTGTCCCCTGGCCTGGCTACCTGCTGTGTCCTCTAAGTAACCTCTTGCCAGGAACAAGATGGATTGGGGTAGATGAAGAGGCAATCACCATAGTGGCATAATTTGGCAGTCAGCCACGTTGAAAGACAAGCTGTCAGCTGGGCATGCCGACTTGACATCAGCAGGCACAGTACATTACAGCATTACCTCATCCTATAACCTGCTTCTGGTGCAGACGATGACAAAGCTTGAAATAAAAAGAAAATATTTATTTCTCTTAAAAATATACTGTATGCCTGGTGTGTTTGGCTGTACAGTAAGTCAACAAATTTACAGATTTCCTGGGAGTCTTAGATCATGACTGCACGGATATTTACTACCACAAGAAAAATAATGTCTTGTGTGTTATATAGTACAGAAGTCAACTAGCTGAATACAGTCTGTACCTGTGTGCACTCATCTCAACAAGTGGCATTTCTCCTACATGTACTGTATGTGATAACTACACCATTTCACTCATTCAGAGTGAATTGGTGGAATTGCTGCAAATTGCAAGGGGCACTTTTGAATGAAAAGTTACGCAATTTTGAAGAGTACATGCACATGGCTACAGGCACTTTGAAACCAGTTTGTTGAGAAATAAGAAGTTGATCAACCTTCATTCTACAAAAATACCAAGTATTAAGTTTAAAAGAAAGCACACAGCCAAGTTGTCCAGGGAGTTAAATTTATGTCCAGTTACTTAAAATTAGGGCTGGGCACGCATTATTATCTCGTTAACGCATTACTTCATTAACCCCAATAATTATTTTATCACGTTCACGTACTTTTATTATTATTATTATGGTGATGAAAGTCCTCTGAGCATGATACAGAGATCAGAGGAGAATAGCAAACATTACGGGACCATTTAGAGACAGAATCCATGGTGTGTTTTTCTCCAGATTTCAGCGGGTATGTCCATATGTCTGGCCGACAAGCCGGCCGGCTTCAGGGCGATCAGCTGATCCCTGGAGTAAACGAAGTACGGAGATGCTGCGCCGCGGTCCCAATCCTCAATGAGAGTAACATTTCCATGGCAATAATAGTGATAAAAACTCTCTCAACCCACTCGATTGAGAGGGCATAAGCTAAACATGGAGTACAAATCAAGCACGAATAAAAGAAAAAAAGAAAAAACAAAGAAAAAAGTATGAGAAAAGACTGAGAAACTGAGAAGGCTGCATGACGCATGCTCACAAATTAATATTTAAGTTGAGATATACAAGAAATATTGAACTGCTACTGTGTAAAATGAATACTGCTGTATTTATTTAAAGTGCAAACCAAATGTTATTGAACTTCTGTTCATAGAGCAGTACTTTTATATATACTTTAAAAGTACTATATACTTTTTTATATAATAAACGTGTCCAATAAACTACTTTTGAATTCATTATTCATTTTTGCCGGTAACAGTGCGATTAATCGCGATTAAAAACTCATGCGATTAATCATGATTAAATTTTTTAATCGCTGCCCAGCACTACTTAAAATAAATAAACAAATGTAAAAGAGGTAACCAAAAACTTAAGAGGGGAACAACAGTGAATAGCACAATATCTGAACCAGTGGTTCTCAAACGTTTTACACCGGGTACCACCTCAAAAAATATTTGGCTCTCCAAGTACCACCATTATGACCAGAGGTGGGTAGTAACAAGTTACATTTACTCCATTACATTTAAGTAAGTTTTAAGTAAGTTTTTGAAAAAAATGTACTTCTAGGAGTAGTTTTATTGCACCATATGTTTTACTTTTACTTGAGTAGTTTTGTGAAGAAGAAATGCTTCTTACTCCGCTACACTGGGCAACACTCAGAGCTCAAACAGGTGAAGTAACATACATGAAAGCCAGAGGGAACAACAACCCACAGGTGAATGTCAAGTACTAACGACTCTCAAGCTGTTTTTACGCACGGTCACATGGACAGAAACAACCTAATTCACAAAACATCACTGAAATCTAGTCGCTGAAGTCTGTTGGTTGATCAGGATGTAATTGTAAATCACATTTATTTCTGAATCCAGAGTGATCTCACGGTTGAAGTGTGCACATTTGCGCACAGCTGTACAACTGTCTGCTTTCTGCGTGTCAGCGGGAACAACTTCAATCAATGCAGCAACGTTATTACCGACCTGTGTTATGTCTGCTCATGTGTCTGAATTAAACGTCCCCAATAAAACTGGATATGGTTCTAATTTATGACAGACATCCAGATACCAGATTTTGGCTACAACATGTGAATGAAAACACTGTATAGTCAGTGTGGGCTAAGACTTGTAATTCAGGATGCCGTGTGGTGACTCTAATGTTGTTAATGTTTATGGAGATCTAAAGTGTATAAAAGTCAGATGGTCAGACGCTGTCCAGTGAGCGGAAACAGTTCACCTGTAAACTAGGTGAGGGACACACTGGGCTTCAAAGCGGCTGTATGACACAATTATTAATCTGTGCTCCCGATTCATTAACCAACAAATTTCACCTGTGAGCCTGTTCCTTTTCATGTGACTGTGAGTAAAAACAGCCGGAGAGATTGCGATGCCGTGTTGTGACTCTAATGCTGTTAATAATGTTTATGGACATGTAAAGTGTATAAAAGTCTGATGGTCAGATGCTGTCCAGTGAGCGGAAACAGTTCACCTGTAAACTAGGAGAGGGACACACTGGGCTTCAAAGCGCTGTATGACACAATTATTAATCCGTGCTCCCGAATCATTAACCAACAAATTTCAGCGATGTCTGTGAGGTTGTTTCTGTCTCTGTGACCATGCGTAAAAACAGCCTGAGAGATTGCGATATCATGTTGTGACTCTAATGCTGTTGTGTAAAGTGTATAAAAGTCTGACGTTGTCCAGTGAGTGGAGACAGTTACCTGTAAACTATAGTAGTATTATCTTATTATTTAGTTTTCAACAAAAATTCTCAGGTGCTCCTGCGTACCACTAGAGGGAGCCCGCATACTGAGAACCACTGATCAAAACCATTTATTAACACCATACTAAAGGAGGCAGGGAATAGTGTTTGTGTGCTCTTCACCAGTGGAATGCACATGTAGTGACACAAATTACTCATGAGCTGTTCCCTTAATAAATCACATGGTAATTACATGCAGATTGTGAGAACAAATTTAATGATAAAATATAAATGAGATCATATAGATAAAAATAAAACAAAAGAGCAACAATGTCCAGACATAAAACCATGAAGAATATAAAAGTCTATGAGTCCTAAGTAAAAAAGTACAACTAAAAGAGAACCCTGTTCAATGCGTAGATGAAACACCCAAGGAGCCGCGTTTCTTCTCCTTTTGCCGAGGTCCAAACTCCCAGGCCGCCACCTTGGCATGACAGAAAACACAACGTTCAGTATTACAGCACTGGTCAATAGACCTTCCACGCCCACTCACACCAGAGCACTTGGATCGGTCGGTTTGTACTCACACATTTGTGGGCAACTCCCCTGCCCTACCGACTCAATCCGGCGTTGTGCTTTGTATGGGCATCGTCGCCGTCTGGAGTCCTCCACCTGCAGCCATCAGTATCCACCCAGGTTAAGTCTACTCTGCCACTCTTGGCTCACCACTGATGCTCTTCTGCTTCGGCCTCCACATTGTCACACTGCATCCCTCTGCACTCAGCAATGACTACTCGACTCTACTGGACTCGACTCTACTGGACTCCCTAGACTGGACGACTAGTGAACACGAGGACTACTCCTGAAGGCTCTCGTTCCCTTCGACTCTGTTCAGCCACCTGAAACATTTCTACCAACTGCGTGGCCACACCATTGGTCCGCGCTCCATTCAATTGGGCACAGGTGTCTTTGACATCTAATCAGGGGAGGTGCGGTTAGATAGATATATGCATACATATGTATATGATAGATATAAATATAGATATATGATAGTAGTAGTATATACTATTAGTTGTAGTAATAATAATATAATAAATCAATAAATAGTTGAATGAACAGTTGAATTATTGCACAGTCATGTTTGATTTGGTCAGACTCATTGCTCCTGTTCCTGTTCGTCCCCGTCCTCCTGTTCTCACCCCCCTCCTCCCCAGTGTTGTTGCAGATACTGGAATAACTACTGCTGAACACCAACCTCCTACATGGAAAATTCTCATATCTCAGTGTCACTATATATATATATATATATATATATAAATATGTATATTTTTACAACCCCTTTGACCTCACTGTAATTGTACTGAAAATGCTGATTCACATCACCATGAAAAGAATAACCCCAATGTCTGTTTCTTTTGCAGTCACATCCACTCAACAAACGTGATGGCACAAATGCCTAACACTTACAGGAAGTCTGTTTTTAGCAGGTAGAGGACATTTACTAATATTGATAGAAGAGGTTTGTTGCAGGCGAACTGTGGGGAATTGGTAGATTTAGCTGACATTATAGTCCAGGTAGTCAGCAGAGCCATTCACCCCTACACCATTATAAACAGGATAAGATGATTTATGCTTAAACCCTGATGGGTGACAGTATGTCAGAAGAACAGGAAGTTTTATTTTCAGCTTCTCACCATCAGCATTGAATAGTCTTTGTTGAGCACCATGTATGCGGTGTCAATGTTTTTTTACATTTCTTTTAGTCCTGTTTTGCTGGGTTTAGTTTGGTTGGCAGTGTGAACAGGACATGTTGAGCAGGAACCCACGCAGCAACTTTATTCTTCTTCACAAGAAATATTGATCTGTAAAAATATTATAATTGTTATTACTTTACTGAGAATCAATTATTTTTTTCTCATAATTGTTCATAATCTTAATTTAATGAGCAAAGGTAAGTTAGTATCACTCTTCTCTTTTTAAAGCAAGCCTCAAAGCTACCCTTGTAGAAATATAGGTTACATACAGTACGTAGCCTTGGTTGGTAGAGTTAAAATATAATCACTTCAGCTTGAGGCAGCTCAAAACCATTTTGTTAAATTTGTAACCACAGAGGTGTTAAACCACTTCACAATATATTCGTAAATGCAATGAGAGACGGTGTCTGTGCTCAGAGAAACATGGTTGTTCATTGGACCTAGTGTACTCCTGGTAAACTCCATTGTGAATTGCTTCTGTTGAATGCCAGCAGCAAACCGTCGGGGGAACATACTCTAGAGAACTAGTGCTACACGATTAATCCAATTGCAGTTGCATTGTCAGCCAATCAATTTATTTATTAAGCACTTTAAAAACTACACAGTTTACCGGTTTAAGTGCTGTACACAGTTCCGAAGAAAAAGTAGAATTAAAATCCAAGAATAAAATGTCAGATAAAATACAACAATAATAATAAACAGTAAAACCAACACCTCAAACTGAGTTGAAAGCCAACGAAAACAAGTGTGTTTTAATAGAACTCAGAAAACAGAGAGTGAGTCGGCCTGCCTAATGTACGATTGCAACGCATTCCATAATTTTGGGGCCGCAGCTGCAAAAGCGCGGTCACCCCTAAGCTTCCTGCTAGTTTTCGGGACAACTAACAGTGAATGATCACCTGCCCTAAGAGCACGGGGGGGCACCTATGGCTTAATCAGATCAGACAAGTACTGTAGAAAATGTAGAAAATTCAGGGACATCCAGGCTTTAATTTCTACAATACATTCCAATAACCGTTTTGCAGAGTATGCATATTCTTGTTTTAGAGGGACATAGATGTGGCTGTCATTCGCATAAAAGTGGAACGAAATGTCATATTTACGGAGAATAGACCCTAAAGTGAGTAAGTATATCAAGAAGAGAAGAGGCCCGAGGATGGAGCCTTGTGGCACTCCACACGTGAAAGGTGCTGGAGAGGACACATCAGTAACAATACAGACACAAAAACTTTGCTTAGTAAAGTAGGACTTGAATCATTCTAAAGCACGTCCCTAAATGCCCACCCAGGAGCGTAAGCGAGACCAGACCAGCTGACAGTCTTGGCTGGGCCTGGGACAAGCCAGTCTTAGATCCTCATAAGATTTTCATAAAATCCCTCAAACCTCTACTGTCCTCTTCTCTTTTCTTTTCTGTGCACAGGACTTATGCTGACCGGACATTTAGACAATTTACTGGAGAGCGCTAAATAAACTCAAAGTCAAAGGTTGTTGTCTGTAGCCAATGTGTAGGGGTGGGGGTATTATTGACACTATTTCAAGGACAATTACGAAGAAAGAAAACAAACACTTTGTCATCAAAACATTACATAGTTGTTTCCAAAAATAGGCCTATTTCGGCTTTGTATGACCAATAATTTCTTCGAGATGTTGTAAGGTGACAGATTCAAACTAGTCTAAGACCGCTGGGTAAGTGACATGCATGGAGGGGTCGTAGGAAGAAGGACACAGAAGGGCCCTGATGCTCGATACCTTATTAATAAAAACGTTTAAAAAGCTCTCACACATTTCCAACAGGTTCTCCATACGAGCTAATTGAGGGGCATTGAGAGCTGAATTTATGATTTTAAAAAGAACCTGATGATTGTGACAATCAGGGAAGCGCTTGGTTTTAACAGCTTTCATAGTTCTCTGATAACATTGCCAACTTTCCTTAAGTATCTGATAAGACACCTGCAACTTGTCCTTTTTCCACTTTCGTTCAGCTCTCCTACATTTGCATCTTGCCGAGCGTGTGGCATCAACAAGGCTCAGATCTAAGCTTGGCCAGCTTTATCCTCAGCGGCGCCACAGAGTCAAAGACAGACCAACACATAGAATCAAAGTAGGAGATTATCATCTTCACATCTGAATTAAAGCACTCTAATTCAGTATGGGCGACAGCTGAGTTAAAAGCTGCGGAGAACTGAGGAGCAGTGGAAGAGTTAATAACACGTCTACGTAGTGGAGATAGCTTGAACAATCTGACAAGTTAGAAGCAAGTCAAATAAAATGGGAGTATGATCTGAGAATACGGCATCACAAACATAAAAATTACAGTTAAACCATTAGTTAAAACAAGATCAAGAGTGTTCCGCTGCTCATCTGTGTGGCCAGACACGAACTGTGTAAAATTAAAAGAGTCAATGGCCGCCTGCAAGGCCGTGGCAAGCAACCGGAGCTTGTGGTGGTTCACCCCGTGGCCGCTGTAGTAGGGAAAGGATGGGCGCCGGATCTGTTGCTTCTACTAGATAAGAATCAATCGGATCGATTAAGCACCATGGAATGAAGCAACGATGTACTGACCCCATCTCTCACATGGGAGTGACAGGACAAAGTGACAACCAGGCCCTCAGTTTGACCAGTGTGCCGCTGCGTTTCCACCAGCGTCTGCGCCTTCTGCAGGTACGTAGGCAGGGAACACGGAGGAGGTCTATCAGTATATCGTAAAAGGGCGGGATGAAAGTTTTCTGTGCACCCTGTCCAGACTGAGCCAGATAGCCAATGGAAGGTTGGAGATTCAGAGTTGTCTGGCGATCATACCACTAGAGAGTTGGCATCAAATCAGCAAAAATAACAAATACAATCAGTGTGCGGAGAGACAAGAGGGACAAGAGGCAGGCCGTATACACTTGTACCATCTTGAACATTGATCCCCAGCAGTGTAAAGCCAGTGTAGTTACACAAATATCTGTGTGCATGCATTCATAATAAAGAGATGACCAGCCAGTCTCTGTTTGGGCAGTGTTTGATGTGTATGGTTACATTATTTTAGTGTGCAGAGTGCAGACCAGATGGAAATGGTTACCAGCAAAATGTTACATGATAGAAAACCACTGTCTTGCACACAAGCATGGTCAGGGGACAGTGAATGATAGTGGTGGGTGGATCGATCCAAAGTATCGATAGTATTGATACCAATACCATGAAAGTGTCACCTCCATGAAATTTACACTACTAACCAGCATCAGTCCTACAACTTCACTCTCAAAATTATTCAATTCTGGGACAAACAGAAACTGTAT
>JAUBNQ010000020.1:16448454-16458776 GCA_032353495.1 Ctenopoma kingsleyae
TTGCTCCTGTGCCTCTTCAGACACATGAACACACACGCACACACGCACAAACAATTGCTGTCACTTCACTACCAGTGAATCTATTTGTCTGCAGGGTAGTGTAGCACATTCCACCTCTGCAGAATAGCTTTCCCTTAATTTGCATGTTGGATACAAGCACCTGTCCATTTGTGTATCATCATATCAGAGTCACTGTACGGCAGGGCTAGACATGAAACACTATTTAGGACAAATTACGCTTTGTCAGGTTATGTAATGTATAATTCAGTGGGTAAAAATTCTCCCAACCCTAAGGGAAAATGTGGCTAAAAGTTGCTAAAAATGTAAACACAATTGCTGTCACTTCAGATACTAGTATATACTACATACCGGTATGTACATAACTCGTCAGTCTCTCTTTGTCTCGTGTTAACTGTGATTATTGTTTTGTGAAAGAACACCCAGACAGTAATAAATCTTCAGATATTACTTTTCCCTTCAGTTTGAGTGATTGCCAACTCTTTGCTCTGAGCTTGACACCCTTCACTTTACAATAGTGGAGTTCTACTGCAGAAAAGGTAGTCACATTGCGTGGTACTTAGGTATGAAAATCACGCTGTTCTTGAAAAAGGTGACAGAAGATCATTTCGCATGCACTAAACCAATAAAAGAAAAAACATGAGTTGATGTGCAGACAGAAGATCATTTCACATGCACTAAACTAATAAAAGAAAAAACATGAGTTGATGTGCATATTTAAGATGTTTTTTTAAAAATATAATATTAAAATTAAAGATAAAGTATGTCACTTTTTTTTTTTTTTAGATATTTCTTTTTCTAGAAATATACTTAAAAAACTTAATATGGAGGTGTTGTCTAAGCCTCCTGTAACCTAGATTCACTGAACAGCACTGCAAGTAGTACAGAGATATACACTTCTAAAATTCTATGAGTGAGGCTCATGTTTCACTTATTTCTATTGCAATTTCATAATTATGACTGCCTGAAACACTGTGTAGGGCTTGGTGTGTGAGTGTAGCAGAACACTTCACATCAGGAAGAGGTACTGTAGTGTTGGAATGGGCAGAGCAAAGTAGATTGAGCCTTATTGTAGTTTTAAATTACATCAATTGCTGTTTAAGTGAAGAGAGCTCTGTATAATGTTAAGATATACCTTTACTTTTTCTAAGGGACAGATAGTGGTTGAAGTTTGAACAACTAATTACATTCTGACAGCTCCTCAATACACAGATACACAAGGCACAACTGAATATAACCATCTTTCAGTTATGATAAATGCTCATGAGTATTTGTTTTTTCTTTCACAAAATGTGATGAATTACACCAATGTAGAATAATGGATGTTCAGAGTTGAATTTCATGCATGATACCTCTGAAACACTTAATATATGGAGGTTTTGGCTACAGAATAAATGGCCCCTTTATCCAAAATACTCCCGTAATCCATTGCTCTCATTGCAGTTCTTTTTCACAACAGATTTAAACAACAGGATAAACACAGATGTAATTAATTGCATCAATAATATTGCATTTGATTTAGCTTTCGGTTTCAGGGCCCTGATGTTGTGAGTGTTAGCTCACCTTGTAGCTGGGGAACGTAAAGCACTTAAATGGAATGAAGCCATCATTAATGTTATTAATTGCAGCTGTGCTTTTCCTGCTATGACTAGTCAAAACGTCAGGTTTGAAACAGCTCCACTGGGTAATGTGCCTTGATGTGCCATCAATAACCCGTCTCATTTATAAAGTCAAGCACATGATTCCAACAGAAACCTTGGTGAAATATAGTTTAGGTAGATTTCCACTCTGGAGTTGCTAAAGGGTGTTAAATTAACATCCTCTCCACTAGGTGTTTACACAGGAATGATGAGCTCTTACATCTGCTTTATCTGCCCAGTGAGTAGTTAACCATGTTGTAATTTAGTATAATGTCATATTAGTGAATTAATTTCTCTGTTGCGATGCAATTTGCTTGTTACTGGTTGTGTAAAGTAAATGTGTCTGTAGAGTATGTCAGGAAATGTTGTCATGTCATGTTTTTCTTTACCTTTATTGCTTTCTTTCTATGGAAACTATGTAATGGCATGCAGTGTTTGATAATTTTGTTCTGTTAGTGTAAAGTTCTATAACAAATCCCTTATGACAAGTTAATCACATTGTATGTTTATTTGTTTCTGTGTTTGTAACATGTTTTTCTACTACTTTTCTACTTAATTGAGGACATTGGCCTACCCAGAAAGTCAGAAAAGGTCATGTTCACACAGTAAAAACAGCTCACCTTTATGTTCGTTTTACATACCATTCTTGGGGTTGTGTGAATAATATGCGAAATAGAGTGGTATTTACCACACTGTACCACCACAAAAGTGTTTGATCACAATAAAGCGACGTACTGAAATTCATTTGTGCATGCTTGCAAAGTAGGTGGTGATGAAAATATGGTGACCCTGTGACTATTTCACCGATTTCTAAATTATAAAATGTGAAAAAGTGCAGCCTCCTCAATCATTCATTCACAGGTCACAGTGCAGCTCTGTCTCCTAAAAATTACGTTCGTTTACAACTAAACTGCAATCCTGATTACCTTTTGATACAGAATGTATTTGCGACCTGATTGCGTTTTCTGTTATGATCATACGTTCACATTTAACGTAAATGACAAGTCACAAAAACGTTGTCATTGAACGTATTAATGAAATCTTCACAGGTAACGTATTTTTGACGGCCAAAATATCCAATCTACATCCAGTTTTTTTACGGCTAAAATATCTGACGTAATATTTCAACATCCAGACATGTGAGTGTAGCATTATTAAAGTGTTTTATGGTTGGGTCAAGCATCACAGCAGTGGATTAGGGTTAATGAAAGACTGTGGACTGAGTTAATGGATAAAAATATCACTAAACACACACATCTGCATTAAAAATGAAACCAAAACACAATCTTTTTTTTAACCCTAGCCTCAGTACTTTTCTTGCCTAAACCCAACCTCACCGGGGATTTTGGTGTCGAACTCGAGTGTCCAGCATGTCAGTCCTGCACAGTAAACGCCCCAATCCACCCCAACCACCTCCTTGCAAATAGCTTAGCATTAATAAATGTACCACCGCTATTTGTTCCCAAAAATATGTTTCAGTACAACATGACAATTACGTTCTCTACGAAAGGAATTTTTAGGAGACAGGGTTGCACAGTGTCACATGATTTATTTGTTTCATATTATAAACCTCCCTGGAATGTTTTGGCATGGATCTGTTACTCAAACTGGACATGCTCGATGACATGTCTTTATCTCTGTATCTGGTGCAACACAACCCCTTCACTTGCCCTGCTTTTTATAATGCTTTTATAATGTTTTCAATCGGATCACCTGCTCCCCTAGTCCTCTTTCTTCCTGTACTGTCCTGACAGTTTCCAATTGGTCAGTGGCAAGAATTTGCATGTTTGAGTTCACCAGATTTACTTGACATGGTCATGTTCAGAATACATGATACTGCAGGCATGGTAAGGAAGAGACAATAAATGTTTCTAAAGTCCTTTTGCTCTGCACCACTTTCTAAACTGCACCTATGGAGTAGCATGTGTTCCCATTAACATCTACACCACTTTGCATGTAAACAGTTGGACTGGTGGGAGTGAACTTATGAATGACCCTATGAATTGTGTAAAAGTGAATCTTGTTTTGCTGGTTTTTTGTTGTTTAATAAGTAATAATTATGTCCTTAACTTAATTGTCTGATTTACTTAGCCAATTCCCACTACAGGCTAGTAGTCTAAAGGTATAACTAAATTAAGATAAAGGTATAGTATACTACTCTCCAGTACCTGAATGAATCACTAAACATGTACTGTGAGTCAGTCAAAGCCTGAGGCAACATCATATTGTCATCACCCACACAGTTAAATGTAAGCTAAATTATGTCAAAACATGTCAAACAATCTATACAGTCAGTTTGTCTACAATGAATTAAGGTTCTAATTACCTCGTTGTCATTGTGGTAATGTTTGGTTTGCTTGTTACAATGTATAGGAGCCCTGAGTGGGCAGAGGATGGTGGCCATACAGAATGAACTAGCACACTGATTTAAATTAAGCACTACATACTACTAGCAGGTTGGTACATATCAATCATGATACATCACTTTATTTATTTATTTTTATTTATTTACAATTGTCATTGAGAGTGTGATCTATTTCTCAAGAGAAGGTAAAAAAAAGTAAACGTAAGCCATTCAAATATGGACAAACAGTGAAATAATAGAAAAATAATAATAATTTCTATTTCAGCAGAAAATTCAGCATTCTATTTATAAGGGGAAAAAGTGCTTAAACCAGTTCTCCCATGATCAGTTGGAGCATGAGGTACATGTTAAAATATCTTGTCAACTGAAGTATCCTGTCCAGTATTGTGTTAAATTGAAACCAGATAGCCAAAGTAATCCAGGTTATTTCTTTAATCAATTTTATTTTTTACATATACACTGTCATGAATTGGAAGCCTCTTACGTAAATAAGCCACAGAAAACTTTCAAAGCCAAACAAGCAAACTAAGCAGAAAATGTGGAGCTGAGAGAGAGTGGATGTGATCAGGTGAACCTGCTCTCACTGACAACCACCTTACGTGTCATTTCGTAGAAGAAAGAAACAAAGTAGTAATCTCTCTGGTGGTGATAGACATGTTAGAATATTAGCTTTTTTCCACATAGCATTACATTATTGAGTATGTCTTTCTTCTCTCTTTAGTTGTTTACTAGCCACAAACAGTGTTTACTATGCAATTTGATGGCATTATTTTCCCTTTAATGCTCCACTTTGTCACTGCAGTGACCCATACTCAGCCTGTTTGATCCCACCTGGTCCCCTGTTGGTCTACCTTGTATGTGAATAGAATGGCAGACCTGCTGAGGTAAATGTCTGCCTGTCCTTCCCTTTTAGCCTGCTGATTCATTTGTGGATGCTCAGATCCCCTGTGGTTGCTGGATATTCCAGCCAGGGTTTATATGAGCCTCTAAAGAACAGCGACCTGGCACATTCACTTTCATTAAAACATCAGCTGCAGTCACAGCTGGAATGAATGACCAGAGTCTCTCAGTATCCCATTTATCTGGGTGTCTCTTTGTTGTTTGAAGCTGGGGCATCAAAATTGCACATTATTGTTAATGAGTTGATAAAGCACAAGAATGTTTTGTGGAAGTATAATGAGAAAATGACTCTAACAATAGGTTGGAGCCTATACATCACTTTAGGAGCACATATTCCTCTCCTTCCTCTACGAATAACATTCTTTCTGGGAATAATAGGTCCATTGTCTGCATTTTCACTGTGCAATGCTTCATTGTTTCAGCCAACATAAGAGTCACTCCATGAATGTTGTGGAGGAGCATCCAATTATACCAGGCTAATGAGAAACACTTAAAATAATGAACTGCTTATAAGACCTTAGTAAACACAGAGTTCACAATGAATTAATGAGTTCATGTGGGTTTAATTAATGGCTCATCGTCTATCATATCATGCTTTATCAGTTCTTTATATCTAAATAATAGATCAGTACATCATTGGTATTCATAGAACAGTTTAGCTATTACATGAATTGAAAAAATCTAAACATTGAGTTCCGGGATAAGTAAGTTTCTTCTGGTGTAACTCAAATCAAATGCACTGAGAACAACTTTCACAAGTTATTGTATTTTCTGTGTCAATCTGTGTATTCCTGACTTCAGTGTATGTGTCGTGAGATTTGTACTCTGTGTGTTCTCTCTGTTTGCTTTTGGTTTCTCTCTTCTGTTTCCTCTCTCTTGCAATAATTGAGAGTGGAAGTGTGCAAGCCTAACTCTGTCTCTTAATGTCATGAACTAAATGCCCCAAAGGACTCACTGCAGTGTTTTTCATTCTATCTACTCATGCCATGACATTTACCAGACAACAGATAAGAGTTTCTATTTGTACTACTCACCAGACACAACCCATTCACAAGTTGATTGAATGACAACACATGCTGAACACAGCATTTTAACATCCAGCCATTCAAGGGGCAGGCAGGCAAGAGGACAAACTGGATTGGTCGCCAGTCTATCATAGGGCATTTTAATATAATAACTGATTTTGTTAACATATAACAAATACAGCTATGAGATATTATACATGCATGCATAAAAAAGATTAAGCAATTTATTATTTATTATGAGCATTGTAATAGTGCTTGGACAATAGATAACTCATTTATAGACCTGCAGAAACATCCAAGCCGGCCGTGTTAACTCTGCCCCAAACACTGTGATCCACCTTTTGTTCAAAGACAGGATAGAAATTTAATATTGTTCCTTTAAAAGATAAGACAGTGGCATTTGATGGTCAGATTTAGTAGAAGGAATAGTTTAGAAATATCTACCACTGAGTCTCAGCTTCTTTTAAAATGCAGAGAGTTTTGGAACGAGGCCCTTCGTATAATTTATTATTCGTGGGCTATTTTGGCCCACTGCTTCCCTCGCAGGGCCACTGAGGCTGTATTGTGGGCAGAACAATGTGATGACAGGGCTGTCCTTTGGGAACATCTAATTAGTTCCACTAGGGGAGCAAAGCAGCAGCGCACCGTGCCCTGATATTTGGCTTGTGCACTCAGCGGAAAGATAGCCACAGGGCCCACTTTAATTGCAAAAATGCCACCAGAGTGTGTCTGCAGCTTCACCTGTCCATGATCATGAGACCATGAGGAAGTGCCGATCTTTCTGTGTGTGCGTCAACACACATAACTTCAGGGTGCATTCATGTATACTAATGTGTGACACTTAGTTTGTATAAATGTGCACCTGTGAGTGTGTATGTGCTTGTGTTTTCTTATTGATTCATACAACCCATTATAACGCAAACAGAGGTTGATTTGATGTGAACTTGATTCAGTTTGTTTAAGGCACGCTTTAGGTATTCCTTTTATCAACATGTTCTCTCAGAGGTGAATTCAAATTAGGGAAAAATAGATATTTGTTCCACCGCAGCATGAGTAAAACTGTTTGGGGCATGCATGTGTAAATAATCTTTGTTTCATGAGCTGCTGCAATCAAAACAATATTATATAATATATTTGTTGTACCTGTACAGCAAACACATAAATAACTAACATACTGAACATACACCAGCTTCCATCAGATTAACTTGCACACAATGGACAACTGTAGTTTGATTGGTAGTGCCGTGGCTGCCTTTTATTTGGCATTATTACTATTATTCAAACTGCAGCCAAACAGTATAAATACAGTAAAAACAAACAAATAAATGGAATACTCATCACTTTTGCAAGGAAGACACATAATGCATTCTTTTGCTTCAAGGAAGGAATATGCACAAACTGGGGATAAATAGAAATGGAAAGGGCAACAAAAAAAGAACAATCTTCGCCAGTGCAGTGTTTATTGTCCTGTATAATGGGTAGAGCACACACAGTATTAGAGAAAACTGATAAATCTAGGCAATATCACTAATCAATTCATGGAAATGACTGTCATTTGATTACCAAAATGTAACCTTCATCTTGTGTATGATGAAGGTTTGTTGAGTTTGGAATATGGTTGAGTTCCACATTGTGCTTCTAGAACTCAAAAGACTGAGAATATTTATAGAGTAGCTTAAAAAAAGACCAGTAGCATATTTATTTTACCTTGTCAAAGCGAGGGAAAAAAGTCGACGAGGGATGGAGACTGAGGTTGAGGAATGGTTCAGGGATTACTTAACTCTGGTCAATGCCAGTTTTTGGCATATATAGCAAAAATAAATGTCTTACAAAGAAAGAAACATATCCACAGTTGACCCTCTAGGTGTGTATATAAACACAAATACATATACACGCAAACTATATTCTGTGTTATATACACCGGTAGTGGGAAACCTGGTGAGGTTGAAAAACTGAAAATGTATGGATTAAAGAGACAGATTTTGCTGAACAAATGACTGAAACTAAGAAACAAAATGACTGTAAGGTAGAGACAGATGACACAAAAGGCAATTGGAAAAAAAAAACTAAGGGAGATCAAACAAATGACTTGTGTAACATATCAAAGAAATTAGAGAAACTAGAATGGAAGGTAGCGTAATAGTAAGCAAGGGAAAAAAATCTCATGCATCCTGAAATAGAGTGTTATTTCTGAGACAGCAATGATGTTGTTCACCCAGCTGATTCCTGTATCTGACAGACACATTCAAACAAACCACCCATGCAATTCAAGCAGACAATGAAAATGTCCTTTGCAGTTTGATAAGCTCTCACTCTCATGTGATCATGCCATCACTTTCTTTAGGGGAAATCTGCAGCTGCTTAGGTTCTCACACACCCTTCAATTTACTATCCTGTTGAAACACTGTTAACATCACACGCCCAGATAAATAATTATACAGTGCTGATCCATGGGAGGTCCAACCACCATAAAGAACGGGTAAACGCTGAGCATGTGGATGTAAACGAGGTCTATGTTCACTGATGCTTGAATGGCATGTCTTTTAACAAGACGTCAACTATTTCAAAAAAATCATCTCCTTTACTGATTTGTAGGAGGCAAACACAAAGATGCAGACAAGCACACCTGTATCTTTATCACATAAATGTATTCCTCAGATAACAGAGTACGATGTACAAATCTGATACATAAAAGATCCGGATTGAGAATGCACAAATGTGTCTTCTTTGGTGTGTTCTGTTAAACTGCCTTCATCCTTCCTGTAATATGCTCTTCCTAGAGGGACGGGGTGTTACTGATGTCTGTGAAGATTCTCAGTCATCCAGGTGAAGTTGTCTGAAAGTTGAGTCATGGCAACTGGACTTTCTTGTAAGGTAGAGACGTTTTGCTCTGCATCCACAGAGCTTTGTCGATCTGAGGGAAGTTGGCTAGTGACCACAGATTTATCCTCCAGGTTGGTTTCACCTCACTCCTGCCTTGAATAGGCTCGTTAAGTGAAACAAAGGCAGGGGAGGGGTGTGGGTAGATGTAACAGTCACGCCCCTGGCAACTCCTCCTGCCCCCATTAAATGGGTCATTAAGTGTGGCCAACCTGGTGGAGGTGTGAATTGGGCCTGATTTTCCTGGGGATGCATGAAAGGGCAGCATGGTAGGTTGAAGATAAGTTGTGTCTGAGGCCTCCGCCTCTGTTGAGGGAGGGGTTGTTTATTTGCACATTCAAAGCTTCCCTCACCCCTCTCTCAAACCACCTGTCTTCTCTATCTAATATTTGTATATTTGTACATTTTTGGTCCACAAATGAGTGTCCTTTGTCCTTCAAATGAAGATACACAGCGGATTCCACAATTTCGTATTCCCTGTACAATGACAATAAAGTCTATTCTATTCTTCTATTCTATTCTGGCCCTGAGGTGTTGCTCCTTCTGTGCTGGGCCATCCTCCTGTGTAGTGCCTGTTTGGTTTCTCCAATGTACAGCTCGGAGCACTCTTTACTGCACTGTACAGCATACATTACATTGCCATTGCCATCCATTTGCCATGACTCAACTTTCAGACAAACTGTGTCATGTCTCAATGCCAGAGGTGTTTGTAACCTACCTTATCTTCTCTACCTTTCTGTTACACCTGAATATGTGTTGTATGGTCCAAAGTAATATGCATTATTTTGATTACATACAAGTAATATGCTTAAAATTGATCACACAAAGGCTTTATACAGCAATCACACAAATAAGCTTACACTAACCCAGGAGGCAGTAACTGGCAGTGCCAGTAATTTAGTCTCTATACATTCTGAGAAAGATATCAATAGAATATATCTTTATTGTCATTGTATAAAAGGAATGAGGAGGTGCTGTGGAGGCATGAAACTGATCAAACAGAAAGTCAGATGATCCACAGAGCTGCAGGGGAACATTCTGAGAGAGTTGAGTGGACAGGTGAGATCCAGCTAGGTCTGTAAAATATGATGAGGAAGAGGGAGTCCAAGGACGAGTATGGTGAAGAAATATGGTGTGGATTTTTCTATGACAACATACTGTGTTAATATTCATGTGTGCTGTCAAAGTACCCTTTAGCAAGATGTTGAATCCCTGCTTGTTACTGGGGCTGCCTTCCTCTCTAATCCTGCATGTCAGAACATGTAAGACTCATGTTTGACGACAAGACGCTGAAACATCATGCCTTTGACTGCATTTATTGAAGTTTAGTGTAACCTAAATGTCATGACTGAGAATCTTCACAGTCAGATGTTTTTTCACACTTATTGTACAGTATGAAAAATTATCTAAGTTTAAGCTTGTAATGCAAACCAACCAGGCACAGACTGATATTTGATCTTTGTAATATCACAGTCTGGGGAACTTTTTTTTTTT
>JAUBNQ010000020.1:16461594-16475122 GCA_032353495.1 Ctenopoma kingsleyae
TATGTTGTAATTTGGCACTGTACAAATAAAATTGAATTGAATTGAATTGAAATTAGAAGAACAAAACTACAGTACAATGCTGTTTACCACAGCTTTGGCAAATCTAATTAATTCTGCTTATTTTACATTTACCATGTTTCTACATTCATCTACTATATTCAGTATTTTTTTGTACAGTTTAATCGTCCTTTAATTTCCCTATCTAGTGACTGTTAACTTAATCTGATAGGAAATAGCTATGAAACTAACACTATATCCAGAAATTCAACTGGCCAAACTTCAATCAAAAAGTTCTGTATCTTTTTCTTTTTATCCTGGTCTTCAAGAACAAACATAAGAAGTGAGCCAATACAAGAACAACTGTCAAATGTCATGCACTGATGTTTCTTTATAAAGACAATATACTTGGACTTGTGCCTTGCCATAATGACTATACTATATATACTGTATGTAT
Source organism: Ctenopoma kingsleyae (assembly GCA_032353495.1). Taxonomy (NCBI): domain Eukaryota; kingdom Metazoa; phylum Chordata; class Actinopteri; order Anabantiformes; family Anabantidae; genus Ctenopoma; species Ctenopoma kingsleyae. The sequence goes on from JAUBNQ010000020.1 coordinate 16,462,049, forward strand.
AAATATAAATCTACCCATATATCAAACAAGTATTATTTGAAGTTGATCTAAGGTTGGCTGCTTCAGATATTGTGTCAGCACACTTGGTGAAGCCAACTTCTCTCTTGATTCTACTTTTCCTTCTAGTACCCTCCGCATTGTCCATTTTCTGGTGCAACATCTGGTAGTTAGCATCAGATATGTGGAATATCTGGCAGTTTGCCAAGGCCAGATGCATTAATAGAGTCAAAGTTTGATGTGTTAATGCATTTTACTGCCAACATCAAGAGTACTGCAGGGCAAGCCCACCAAATGACAGACATAAAGAGAATGAGACGGTGAGTTTGGCTGAAAATAACAAAACCAGGGCGGTCAATCAAGGAGATAAAAAAGAGGTTGGAAGGGAAAAGAAAGAGAGACATGCTGAAATAAGAAGTGAGAGAAGGAGGCTGAAAGACTAGCTAATAAACAGTGAAAATGGAGTAGGAGAAATGCAAATAAGACATTTTATGAGAAAATGAGAGTACAAACTGATAAAGGAAGGGGGGGGGAGAAGGAGATGAAGGAGGCATGGAAAACGAGTGATCCACCCACCATAACTGCTGTGAGCCAGAAAATTTTCTTTGAAATGAGTTAAGATGAGGATAGCGATAAGGACACAAACAAATCTTTCAACAGCTGTTCTCGCCCTGCTTGCATTGAGACAGCCTGTACAGCATCCTAACCTTCAGGTGCTATCCTTACATTGACACTAATTCACAGCTGTACACTATATTTAGCTAATTTGCTAGAGAAACAACTATTGAGCTCATCTAAAACCAGATTTCTCTTACAAACCGTACCCTCATATAAGTCACATGTCCTTGACAGAGATTTTCATTTATTCATCATTTGCAAGTGAATACATGCACTGGATTATGCACAGTATGTGGAAGGCATCTTATTTTTTTTTAAGGGCATTTATAATTTGTATACCCTGCTTATTGTCCTCTCTCTGGAGTTAATGGAAATGTTTTGTGTCTGATTTCTCAAACATTCAAAGAAAAAATAAATATTGAATACTCATTTTTAGCATGCAGCCCCTTTCAGCTTTCCATAAGTGGTGACACTTTTTGTAGCCAGACATAGCACTTGGCACCCTCTGTTGTGTTGATTAATTCTAATTTTAAGACAATGATCAGCCTGCCACCAAACCAGTGTGTCAGTGTTAATTGGAGTTTCTTGGCTTTCATATTAATTTGTCCCCCCTGGCTCTAATTGGGTGCTGACAGGCAAATGTGCCTCACTGTGGATCAAAAACCAAAGTGATGTTGGCTTATTGTTATTTGGAAGTTGCTCACAATATGCCACATGATGACTATGATAAAAAGTGCTTGGGTTCATTCAATGCTGTTCATTGTGTATTAGTTATGGATTGTTCATTATTTATTGGATTAAGGGAGGAAGGACTGGAAAGGAACTGCTCATTGTTAAAACCTTAAAACACAAGGCATGCAGGGAACACACTTAAAAGTCACATTCAGTTTTCACATTCATTATGTTCGGCCAATGTTCTTCAATTTTTCCTGTTTAAAACTCTTCGGTTTGAGGGTCCAAGGACGGAGGGTGTCACTTGCTTCACTACTACTTTAGTATTAGTATTAGCTTTATTACTTATTTGGTCAGAATATTACAAAACAATCTTATTATGAAATGTTATTTACTATTACTCTAAAATTTAGTTTTATTAATTTAATACCAAAACTGCAAGTGACATCAGTTTCCCATTTTGTGCTCTGACTTCCAAAACTATTTCTTCATACTGTACATCTTAAAGTCGTAGGTCAGGCATATTTGAACTCCAAGTTGTCTATAATGTAGCATCACTGCTTGTTAGTGGCTTTTACTCCTGATTTCTGCTCACTGAAACAGTTTAGCTATAATGAGTTACACTATTTTTGGTGCGTTTGTGGTATTGATTCTTTTTAATATTGATTTAAATGTCCCTGTTCTTTGCAGGTTAATGTTTTATTTCTCATGGAAGAGCTTACATGCGAGCTAGTAGAGTTTCGTTGTAAGATTTACTTCAACACAATTAGCACAGTTATAAAACATCTCTTGATTTTGTAAAGTATCAGCTACATGTAGCCTGCAGCTTACCCTGCAGGATAATGAGGCATAGTGTTCTACTTCCACTCAATACCATTGATAACATATTAGTGCCATGCATGCTTACAGTGTTTAACACAAATAATCTAAATATTTACATTTTGAGGTCCTCACCTGGTATAACACTTGGACATACCAGAATTATTAAGTTATATTACTGGAAACACTCCTGTCGAATATCAAGTGCACCACGCAAACACACGCACTGTAGGGGAGTTTGTTCAGTACATGTTGTCTTTAAAGGTTGGTTTAAAGGTTGTTAATGACACCAGTTCAGTTCAGTCTGCATTGCCAAACTATTTCTCCATTACCGTGACTACAATTATTGCAATATAATAAAAATGCCCTATAGGCAGAGATGGGGACTTGAGTTTGTGACTTAGACTTGAGGCGCTTAAGTTGCTCACACGGAGACTTGGACTTGGGATTTGAGACTGGTGAACAATCTTTATTTCTAATAATTTCTTTGAAGAGTTTGGTTAATTCAGTTGACATTATCGACAATGACAGCTTGATGGATCTATGGGCAGCACTATAAAGATGCTATGGTAGACCCTTCAATATAACTAAAGACATATTCTGCTGAATGTTTTTGGGGTTAGGTTTGCTAATTTTTGACGATTCATATGGTTAACACAGGATCTCAATAAAGCGGTCTGTAAAATGTAAATGCACATGACATCAATATGGATGTGACAGATTCTAATGAGTTAATTTAGTGAAGAAACAGCAAGCAAGAAAGTTGAAACTAGCCTCAGCTAAGATTCTTCATTTACTATCAGCTACAGTAGTTTCCAAGTAGAGCAATGCCAGCTCATGGTGTTGCTGCCCTGACCAGACTGTTTCTGAAGCGTCACTGTTGACAGTTTGGTAATTTTTATCAACAGGAAGAGCAGCTGCAGAGAAATAACAAAATGGACAGTTGTCTAAAATATAGCCTAAATAAACAATGGTGCCCGGTCAATAGATGTGTTTAAATCTTCTTTTAAAGATATTGATTAATGTAAATTTATTGTAATGAAAAAGGAAGAGATCCCGGTATATAAGTCTGTGTTGATCTTGACACAGATGCTTCATAATATGTTTTTCCTGAGTGCAACAGAGCACATGCGCCACAGTGCAGCATGTTTACACACAGCAATCTGTATTTACCTTGATTAAATCAGATGTGAATGATAAACGAAGGCTACAAAATAATCACACACACCTCTCTACGTCAGACGTGTGTTAGAACGTATTCTCCCCGTCATACAGGAGACATCAGAGTTCATGGCTCTTCAGTCCAGTGCATGTCGACCTTATCTCCAGCTTTTTTTAATGTTTTATCTGCACTTCATAATTTACTGTAGATTAAATTTTCTTTTTGCCCTTTGCATGAAAATGGTACATATAAACAGGTCCATCAAACATTTTTGGAATTATTTCTATTACAATTAACTGTCTAAGAAACACTGCAACCCAAGCGTCTGGTGAAAGTGCGCAGTAGTGCGCAGAATACTTGCTGCTTGCATAGCTAGGCAACATCTTTTATCAAGAAGTATGCTTTACAAGGCTGAGCTACAAATTGAAAAAATCCACAAAAAATCTAAAATTGAGAGAGGAAAAACTTCACAGATTTCTTTATAATCTTGAACAAACTCTACCCACAAGTATAGAGAACTGTTCTGTAGCCTGTCACATCATATTATTAAAACTGTCTTTCCTGTGAAGTCAACATAGCTCTTTCACTCACACAGTATCTTTGCCTCTGTCTTCCCCTCCCAGCACCTCTCACTGAGCAGTAATGTAACTCTTTCTACTTATTGGTTACAAAGATAACCCTACTTCTCAAAGTAGTGTTTCAAATTGTAGATAAACTCTTGTGTGATATTTGCCTTGTCATGCTCTCTGACTACTAAAACTTAATCCACTCCTGCCAACTAATCATCATGGTCAGTCTTAGTGACCATAGAATAAACCATTTTTCCCTAAGTCTGGACATTGGGCCTGTTCGACCCAGCTGCTTGTCTGTACTCAATAAAAACTGTTTTTACTGTACTTTTATACCTACATGTTGTATCTCTATAGGTAGGCAAGCAAGTGCTGTGATCTCTCTGGAGGAATGTAGCATCTGCTTCTATAAACTCATGCTTTAGCAAGGCCGGTTGTTTGACCAAAGCTTGGCTAGTTGGCTGGCCCTTTGACCTTGTATTTCCAGCCTGAATATGCACCTATAATGGGTGATGCTACTGCCATTTTGGTTTAGAGGACATATAAAAGAATTGATTATGGTGCAGCATTGATTTTGTTGTCTCTATATACTTTGTGTACGGTAAGCTCTAACTCATGTCACTCCATTTAGTAGTGAGAGAAGCTTGAATGGTGGTGAAAGAACTGGATTACTCTCTATAAAGGAAATGTTTCTCCTCTTTATGTGTATCTTACCATGTCCCTAATAAAAAGATAGTGTCAGCATCTCTCGAGACAGCTGAATTCTTATTTTGAATGTTCAGAGCAAGGCTTGTTGCCTAGTTGGTATTTTGCATGTGCGTCATTTGTGTCAGGACTTTCCCTGGGTCCGTGCTCTCCATCGGGAAGAGAGCTAGGTGTGTGGGAGACTATGATTTTGTGTTACAGTGTAGTGCAACAACATCAGCCCTGTGCAAACCCCACTCCCCACCATCGTCTTCATGACAGCAAGGGGAGGTAGGGTTTGGGAGTTACCATGTCTGACTTTATGTGTGGTGACAGTGAATCAGGATGCTGTCAGAAGTGAGACATTGCACTTTCACCTTCATCTTCACCTGTGGAGCAGATACTCAAACAATATATGCAAGATCACAAATTAAATTATGCTAAGAATTCACTGAGATTACAAGATTAGAGATCACACAGTGCATCCAGGTTTAGTACTATTGAGCCACCCTGATACATTTTAAACAACAAGGATGCAAATTTATTATGACTGAGTGGCAGATATGAAAAAGGGAATTTCAGCTGTCTTACTATCCTGGAATTCAAGGTCAGACTACTTTAGCAATATTATGGAATGATTAAAATGCCAATCTTAACAATATATAATTGGAAAATATTAACCCATCATTTGGACTGAAGAACTGTCTGTCATCTGTGCAAAATACAACCTTTACAGTCCAAAAGTCCAGCAAAACATTCCACCAAAGCTCTCTTGGTATGACATCCCTAAAAACACAACCACATGAATCTGTCATTCAAGAATAGTTTATATTAACTTCAGGTTAATGCACCTTGCAGTTTGAATTCTCACTGCATTTGCAGTATCCAGTGTTATACAACAATAACACCTCCCATGTCCACACAAACTGGTGCAGATTTTAAGCAGCTTCCATACAACCTTTAGGCGTTCTGATGACAGAATTATGAAACTAATTATGAAGATCATACTTTATTCCCATCTGACCAATGTGCAACAGATAAAATCCAATCAGCCTGACCTTTGTAAGTGCAGAAAGTGGGAGAATGTAGAAAAATTTAATTTTCAACTCCTGAGTGGACGATTACAGAAGCAATAAAGCAGCTTGTTCATCAGATTCAGGCGGAAATATTCAAATTTGACATTTGAATCAGGATGTTTTACATTTACAGGAGTGTCCAACTCCTCTGGTGTGGTGTTGACAATGCATTGAATACTAAACAACTAACCAGGAGAATACAATTAGGCCAACATGTCAGCTAATTTCCCTGGTTACAAAGAGCACCAAAAAAGCTCAGTGTGTTGCTGCTGTTTATAATGCTCATTCAAAACAATTCTCTCATTATCATGGCATGCAAAGGCCAAAATAGGATCTCACCATGTTTTGGCAGAAGTGCCTGGCAAATTGTGCTCATTTCATAGAGCTGGCATGTAATAAATTCCCTCCACTTGGCCTAAGGACCACTGATGCTTCACTGCCGCTTGCATTCAGTGTGTGTTTTTTTTAGTTTTGGTTAAAATCACAGCACCATAATTTTACTAAGGTAATGTTATGTGACGTTGAATTCCCAAAATGCAATTATTGATATTACAAAGTTATTATTAATTAGTTTAACTTGTTTCTTATTTGTTTCTGAATATGTCTGAATATTCATTATAGTTAATGCTACTGTAAGGCTTTAGAACAAACTTTCGTCTGGCAAACTGGTTTAATTGATGTATATAAGGAAGCTGGAAACAACCTGAGAAAAACCACCCTGATAAAGGCCTAATGGCTGAAAAGGGAGAAGAGAAGTGCAACATCTTTTGATTTTGAGGGATCTTTCCTCATTTGAAAACATATTTTTCATATGGAACAAACATTTTTCTAAAACATTTAAAAACATTGATAAATACTGTGGAATCCAACATAGACTAAAGACAAATGGATGAAAATATTATTTTACTTATTCAGTCTATCAACTTCAATTCCAGTCTTTCCTTCTCTCACTCTATTTCCATTTCTTCTTTATTCCATTCTCTCTTGTATTTTTTCCTCTGTATCCTTCTTTTTGCTTCTCTGACTTTCTCTATTATGACTAAGAGACTCTTAGACAAAACCTAGACACTCCCAGGAGGCAGCAGGTCTGCCCTTTGAAGACAGAAAAATGCACCATGGGTAGTCCTCTAAACACTGTAAAGAACAGTTCCTAGACTGATGTGAGGTGCGATGAGAGCATTCATGATGTATGGCAACGCTGTAACAACATTGCAAGTAATTACCATCCCTGGGAAATTATACCCCCGCCAATATAACAATGTAATTATGGTAGGTAGCGTGGGCTTTCGTTAACTTAAGTATGGTGCATGACAAAAAGAATGTTAATGAGTGTTTGTGTGTCTCCTGTTTGATTCCAGTTGCTGACCTGAGCCTAAAAAGCTGGCACCCACAAAGCAATCAGGAGAGTGTCTAATTGTAATCACTGTTGGCTCATACATTATGATACATATGTAATTATGTTGACAAGCGACACATAATTTCCACCTCCTCATGAAAAATGACTATCTGGCGCAACGTTTCATTTAGACTAGAGTCAGCATCATGTTAAATTCTAAGAGTGGTTTAGTGTTTAGAGATGAAGTCTTGTAACAACATGTGTCCATTACCTGCTATTTGGGTTTAGCAAACCCAAATGTAATACACCAAATAAATATTTCGTCTGAATCTAAGCCAGTTTTGCCAAATGTATCCATATATACCTTTCCATTAGAACCACGCAACATTAAATGCACCTTATTTGTCATTTTTGTTTTGTTTGTTATCTCTGCATTCAAAAAGGAGTGAAAGAAAAAGACAGCAAACAGAAATTTGGTGATGGGGAATAAAAGAAAAACATAATGCAAGCAGAAATTACTTGGTCATTTGGTGGTTAATTATAAAAATCTAGATTTCATACATAAGATCTAGTAAAAACATTGTTCACAGATCTACTAGCATAATCTGACAGTCTGATCTTGCCTTAACTTACATATATCTATATCAGAGGGTCTAATCTGTAAATGCTTTTATCATTATATGTGGATATCTCTAAATGGTAAGCTATGCTTTTGTTAAAAGAATGCTGACAACCTCTTTACTTTGCAGTGTGTACCACTGAGACAGATTTGATTATTGTTATGGTACAAAACCAAAAACCTCTTGGTAATATGTTTCCCACCTTCAGCAGACACCAGAAAGAGATTGCAACTTCTTTTTCTTTTGCCACATTACTTTTATTAATTTATTATGGTACAGTATCACAGTTAATTAGAAAACATATCTACCAATCCTATACACACAACCTAACAGAGAGTGCACAATAACAGAACATAAATCTAGAGCACAGAACATAATGTGTTAATGCCCACTAAAGAAAATCTTTTTTTACTGCAAACAAAAAAAGTTACCAGAACTCATTTTTAAATATGAAAATCAGACTGGACACTGCAGCAGCCTCAGGGGGAGTGCCTGACTCCAGTCCTGACATGGCTGAACATTGAGCACAGCTTTAGGCTAAACAGCTACTATAAAAAGCTTCCCTCCCTTACCTGATGTACAGCATGAGTGCTTCCACTGCAGCCACAGAAGCTTAAAAGCGTGCCTCATAGACTTCTATGAGGTTAGATAAGTCTTCTGTGTGTACACTATATATACACACAAACTGCTGGGTTGTGTGTCTATATGTTGTTATGAAGTGCAGTGGAGCAAAGAGGCCTTAACTAGCCCTGAGGTGTGAGTTAAAGCCTAGCAGCTACAAAAGGGGAAATGACTAGAAGGAACTGGAGACAATGTCAGTGCTGGAAAAAGCAAACATGGTCCAGTGGTAATACAAAGTTAACAGTGAGATGCTGTATATGACCAGTGTACGGTCTGTTGGGGCGTGCTTCACTTCAAGGTCTTTCTTACAACCTTAAATAGATCTTATTTTGATAAGTAGCCAAATACTTAATAATCAGACTGGGTATGTGTGCTATTATGGAAATATTGTCTGTGATATGAATCTATATTAAACAAGCTTTTCAGAGCTAACTCATTTGTCATACCAAGTAATAAAAAAAAAATTGATAACAATCTGATGTTCAGTACTAGCAGAATGGTCACAAGGCAGTAATTAAACTGAAGCTTGTTTTGAGAAATATAGAAAAATGAAAGTCATGATCCTGTAATAAATGTGCACAGGAACTCAAGAAAAACTTTTAATGTATATATAATTATTTAGAAAAATTACATTATTACATTTTGTAATTAGGAAGAACCTCAAAACATGCTATCTAGTGTGTGTGTGTGTGTGTGTGTTTAATGACTGTTATTGAAATCTGAAGATACATTAGAGGTGGTGCCCCTAACGCCTGAATAATTAGAACTGTAACAAAGATAATGTAAATCAATCAAATTAGATTAAAACTGTTTCTCCAGTGAACTAAAAACAACATAATGAATCAGTTCCTCACATCAGAAAGATTCAAGATTCAAAAAACTTTATTAATCCCAGAGGGAAATTGTTTTGCCTTGTTACAGCTGCTCTCAGTTCAAAAAAAAGAAACGAAAAGAAAAGAAAAGAAAAGAAACGAAAAGAAAAGAAAAGAAAAGAAAAGAAAAAAAAAGAAAAGAACCACAACCAGAAAGAAAAATCAGCACCAACAAAGAATACTAATACACAAATACAGAAAGCACAGAATATACAAAAACAAGAAAACATGATAAGAACAAAGAAATCTCAAAATGGATGGAAATAATTATAATTATGATTGTTGTTCTCCCCTGTGACTGTCTAATACCTTTCTGTTGTATGTGTCCAGGTCTTTGTGTCAGGAACATAAATTCTAGCTACAACTACCTAATGCTCCTAATCTTGTGCCCAGCTTTAGACGGGCATGTCTATTATAAAGTCTGCTAGCTATTGATTTTTTACCACAGTGAAGGACTGTGGATGTTTACCCATCTGATTGGATGACAGATAGTGACCCCATTTCACTTCCTCTGCCATGCAGATAGGACTGGCAGAATGAAGGGGCAATGGAGAAAGAAGGGTAAGTGAACCTGTCAAGTTTAGATGTGGAAGAATTGAAGTGGGAGAAGAAAGAGGATGGGTGGAGGGCAAGGGTAGTCAATAGTCAGACAAATGCTACTTCAAACAGCTCTATGCGGTAGACCCTGATCAATAAATAGATATGTTATGTTAACTTGTAAAGTCACAGAATGAGAAGCAGTGACAGGAGTTTGGGGGATTGAGAGGTTCAAGGGCCTGACATATGAATAAGAACATAAAAGTAAGGACACTTCACACAACACTGCTGTAGTAAAAATGTCCACTGATGGCCCTATTATAACATAAAATAGTTACTTGGGACCTTGTAGAGACCCAATGAGGACAATCTACACATAATACGGTCACAAAGTTTTTACAGATTTTCCTTGTGTCGCTGAGATGACATACAGTTTGAAAATGATGGTTTACAATTTTCCTCAAAACATGTTTTTTTACTACATCAGATGTAGATACATTTTAATACACCTGCTGGTTTCAGAAAATGTTATTACAGATGATGAACTTACGGAGACCAAGCACTTGACTGAGTAGAGACTTTGTAGCCAAACTTATGTTATGATAATGCAACAAAGCTTTCCATGTAGAAGCTTCATTGATATGCACTAAAATGTTGTAGCTGGTCAACACATTAAAAAACGAGCTTTCAAATATAAAACATTAGCTTAACCAAATGCTAAGGGGAAATGGAGATGTCATCTCTTCCTGTGCTATCTGCTGCCATTTTTCACATCTGCACACCCTCAGATCATACCCTACAATAACCACAGTCCCTATGATACCAACTATCAGTCAGTCTCATCTCCCCTGCACTCATCTCAAACACATACTTGTGTATCCCCATATGAACCGTAACCATCTGAGCATCCCTATGGCCCTCACTCAGCTGCTCCTACACAGGTTGAGTGCTTCACTCTGTCCTCTATGAAGGGAGAGCTGAGCCACCTATCTGCTGTTGTGCACACAATTTGAGATGACAGGTTAAGTGGCTTACCTACCCTCTGGGCCTGCTAATACAAGGAAGCAGGACCTACGCACATGGTTCTGTGTGCTGCATGTGGGGGTGGAGGGACATGGAGTTAAAAAGAATTGGCGAGGGTAGAGGTAAGAAAAGCAGTATGTTGGGAGGAGGGAAAGAAATCTGAAGTTTGTTTCATGTTTTCACCCATAAAGTAAATGTGAGTGTAGTACAGAGATTGTTCTGGCTCCTCAACAGCCAATAAACATTTTACCATCCTCCAAAATATATAGTAGTTTGGTTAGTGGTACTGCAGTTAAGTCATGATTTCTGCTTGTCCTTTGACAAAGTGTGACAATTGTAACTGAGGGTAACAGCATATACAGTACATGTGGTGCACAATCATCTAGTTTGCTCGTCTTGTGCATATGCAAGGATCCTGACTGTGCATGGACATTTTGGGATGCTCCTGGACAGCTACATAAGCCCATGCATAAAAGATGAATTGGCCTTTAGACAGACATTTATGACAATATTTGATTTTCAGTTGTGTTTTCGATGTTTTGGATCATGTGCCAATCATGTTTGATCTGTGCAATATATTTGGCAGTATTGAGCTATGATGCAGTCATCCTATACGTGTGTTATCCAAGACCCATTCAAAACGTAACAATCATCAGTATTTTTATTTTCATTTTATTAAAAAAGCAAGTTGGCTTCTTTCACCATCTGCTTTCATTGTCTGTGATGGTTCTGTCTCCTAAAAATTAAGTTCCTGCGCAACTACTATAAACACAATTAAATTTCTGTGATGAAGTCATAGTATGGTTATGTTTTGAGGAAGCATATTTTTGAATGAATGAAGTACTACACTTACTTTACTACACTAATGCAAACTCAAACACCAGGGGGTGGTTGGTGCAGCACTTTGGCAACATGTTGTCCATGAAGTTCATTTTTCTCAGTTAAGCCAGATCACAATCTTTCTCTAAACTTAACCAAGTGAACAAATTTTAGTGATGTCATATTCACAAAACTGGTTGTTTTACTGCAAGATCTGATATTTCTGAACTTGATAGACTGAGCATAGGGATGCTATAACTAGCTTCAAAGAGAAAGGTCATATATTGTTGTTTGAAACAAGACAGGATGAGAATTGTGTTATAATTTGTAACACTGTTAGTCACTGTTTTGAATTTCAGAGAGAAAGTAAAATGTGAAGGTGGGGCAGAAGTCAAAGAGGAGATGTTGACACAGGTTGTCAGGATGCTCAGTCGATTTCACACTTGGATGGATATGTTCCCCTTTCCCCAGTACGAGCCAACTACATTGACCCACAGTGGTGATATAATGCCCTGTCCACTCTGCCAACTGAACTGAACTCTACGCCTCTTCCAGCCAAATGTAGAAAAAATGTGATCTCATATCCTCCAGGTACAGACATGGATGAATTTGCTGGGACTCTGGCACGAAAACTAAATAAATCACAATTTTCTCTCGAAAAATTGAAACTGACAAATGTGAAAAAAAAAATAAACAAAATAAAACAAGAAATAACATATAATCAGACTTTTCTTTGGTCTGAATACATGAAATATTACTACAAATGCAATTTTTTGCATGGACAAAAATGACAGTACTTTTAAACTAATATTTTGCATGGCTTTTATAGGCAATCGCTGCAACCTAGTTATTTCTGTAGCTGTCAACGAAACAGAGAATTTGGCATGGACGTTGTTAGGTCTATTTTGAATTTAAATGTTCCCAAACCCCCCTAAATTCACTTAACAAATAAAAGCAAGACTATGAATTGAAATAAATAATAAGTCTAGTTATAGTTATTATCATTTTGAATAAAATGATTGTACTAGTTCTTTAAGCTGCTGAAAGTAGACAGCGGGCATTAGTACCTAGGAGGAAGCTACATGTCGCTGCTTGTTTGCAGAATTGTTCAATAGAATGAAGCAGTCAGAGAATCACTTCATAGTCTGATACTGTGAGGAGTAGTATTAAATGCACTGATGGATATATTTGCTAGCATGTTTTAATGAACACAACCCCAACATGTAGGCTGTAAAACTTAAACTCATGGACTCATTTAGACTGTTATTAAAAAAAATATAAAGGTAAAAAACAAAGTAGACATCCTAAAGACTAAGGAAACCAAAGCCAGGGGATCTTCCAGAGAAGCCATTGAAAGAAAATGAGCCAGATAACAGTAGAACTGCTGTACAAGAGATAATAAAATTAATGAAGCCTATTTAGGTTTGGCGAAAATGTTTCAGCGCTCTCTATATGTGCTAATTCCTTTCTACAACCCTGGGGGCTAAGCCCCCCTTGTCTTTCAATCCTTTTGATGTCCCTGGAATTTGGACCTTTCCTCTTGAGCAACTGCTCCAGCTGTCTAAGGTTTGAAGGTGCCCTCTGTAGAATCCATGTTTCAGCTCTTTACACAAATGTTGAATTTAACAATTTTTTCCAAAAAATCAGTA